>CAUYSK010100669.1:0-17873 GCA_963575035.1 Avahi laniger
TAGAAGATTCACTTGACAAAGGTCAGATTCCAGGAAGGTTACTTAACGGACATGGAGCTCATCTTTCCTTTAAGTGAGTCTAACATCCACCTCTGGATTAAGTCAGATGGATGAACTAGATACGGAAATGTTTAGTATTCCCCCTACCTCGAAGGAAGCTTTCACGGAATTGTGATTTGATACTGACTATCAGTTTTGAATGCTGCTATTTTAAAAGCCCTGATTAAATGGCTTGTATCTGTTACGAGGATGCTGTCAAAGATTTCACTTATTATCTGCCATGTCCTTGATATGAAGACCCTGGGAGAGGCTCCTGCCCGATGCTGGTATTGAGAGGAGCTGCAGCCTCCTGAGCAGTGGTTTGCTTTCACTGTCTGCACTGAATTGTGCAACTGACCAGCGTTCCCTTGTCAGTCAGTGATGGCTTTTAGGAGGGGAAGGGGCAGAGGCTGTGGCCGCCTCCATGATAAGTGAAGGTACGTCTTTCCCCAAACTCTGTTCTATGTCCCAATCTTTGTCTTCTTTCCCTCCACTTAAAATGTATACTCTCATGTTGTACATTATATACATTTGTAACGTAATTTTTGCATGCTTTTTGGAATAAAAACATTAAAAGATTCAATAAAATAAGGTATTTATGTGTACACAGGTACACAAAGTACGATAGGTACAAAGCAGAAGGGGCAGCTACATCTGCCTGGGGAAGGCAGGGAGTGCTTGGGAGAAGAAGCCAACTCTGAACTTGGACTTGAAGGATGTTAGGGGTTGTCTAGTTTAATAAATGCAGGACGAACATGTGAGGGGGACACAGGGCACATATAAAATCTGTGAAGTGAGAGAACCCAACACATCCAGGGAACTACAAATAGCTTCACTGGACTGGAGTTTAAGCAACCAGCTCTCATGGGAACCAAGGGAGCAAGAACTTACCCCACCACCCACTGCCCACTCCCAGGGAGCACATTGTTCTTTTCAGAAGGGATCTGCTCCCCTGGCCCAAACACTTCCTGTTAGGCCCCACCTCCAACACCAGGAATCACATTTCAGCATGAGGTCTGGAAGGTTCAAACAAACCATATTCAAATACGGCAGACTCCTTTCCGAAGTGGTGAGGAATGAAAGCAAAGCTTCCCTCTGCACTCCTCCTCCCTTGGAGAGGTCTGTAGAGAGGTGATCACTTTGTCTTTGCGGGATCCCGTCAGATTTCCCCTTGCATGATGGCGTTTGGTTCTCTGCCTTGGGATTAGGTCAGCAACAGCCCCCTGTCGGAAGAGGCCGTGCTGGGATTTGAATACGGAATGAGCATTGAAAGCCCAAAGTTGCTGCCCCTCTGGGAGGCTCAGTTTGGTGATTTCTTCAATGGCGCCCAGATCGTCTTCGACACGTTCATCTCTGGAGGTTGGTGTTAGTGCGTGGGTGGATAATGGACGCATGGCGCCAGCCTCACGGGGACACATGAATGAAAAGGGGCCACTGCTGCTTATGATGCTCCTGTGTGCTGTGGCCCCTCCGGGCAGTTGGGGATCACCCTGTTGTCCACTGAGGCCTGGCAGCTGTCAGACAGTTTAATGAGCTCCTGGGAAGAGCATCTCAGTTCTCTCTCAGCAGGAGGGTGGGTACCTCTCAGTGACTATGCCCTGGAGTCAGCGGGGGGCCTTGAAAACCTGTTCCCCTCCATCCAGGCACATTCGAGATCACAAAGCAGTACCTGCTTCCTGTAAAAACTTGGAATCTATGAAGTCAAAGTCTGAGTCTCTCCCCAGACCCTCAATCCCATTTGCTGGAGGTGCCCACTATTAGGTTTTGAATATATGCCTCAAATCTTTTTCCTGTAGTTGTATTTTCCTGTAACATTTTTGTTGTGAAAAAGTGAAGTTCCAGAGGAGACTAGACTTTTGGTATGTCCAGAGATTGTTCTACAGCATCCACTGCCATCTCTTTGAGGACAGTGGCCCGTGTTGTCAGTGGGCTACGAGGAAGGTGGGAGCCGCCCATTCTCCTCAGAGCTGTGCCTGCAATGGAATCAGAGTGGCATGTGCTGGCCAGGAAGCCGGGCATTCACCTCGGAGTTTGTCTTCCACTTGCTAAAGCCCAGGACACGCGCCATTGTAGGTTTTCACCCAGCCAAATGGATATGGTATAAGAGCGCTAGCAAGTACACGCAGGGAAAACGGTTTTGGGGGGCTGGCAGCAGACGGACATTGGTTTGACCATCTTAGTCACGTCGACTGTTTTGTTCCCGCGTCACCGAGTTCTCACTCCTCACATCCTGCTTTTCCAGGAGAGGCCAAGTGGCTCCTACAGAGTGGCATCGTCATTCTCCTGCCACACGGCTACGACGGGGCGGGACCAGACCACTCATCTTGTCGCATAGAGCGTTTCTTGCAGGTATGTTGAATGCCTTCTAGAATCTGAGAAACACTGTCTTGCTTCCCAGGCGATGGCTTCATGCCCACCTTAAACTGTAAGACATTGTAGGATTTGAATGAGACAGATTTGATGCAATGTCAGTATTTCTTGGGAACATAATGCTTCCGGTATCACGGTTTTATGGCGATTAAAGCGGTTCCTGTGTGGACAGGCTCCATGGTTCTCATACCAGGCTGCGCATTATAATCTCCGAGGACTTTATTTTTTATTTATTTATTTTTGGTTTCTTTTTTTTTTTTGAGACAGAGTCTCACTTTGTTGCCCTGGCTAGAGTGAGTGCCGTGGCGTCAACCTAGCTCACAGCAATCTCAAACTCCTGGGCTCAAGCGATCCTCCTGCCTCAGCCTCCCGAGTAGCTGGGACTACAGGCATGCGCCACCATGCCTGGCTAATTTTTTCTATATATTTTTAGCTGTCCAATTAATTTCCATTTTTGGTAGAGACGGGGTCTCGCTCTTGCTCAGGCTGGTCTCGAACTCCTGAGCTCAAGCAATCCGCCCGCCTCGGCCTCCCAGAGTGCTAGGGTTACAGGCATGAGCCACCGCGCCCAGCCCAAACTTTGGATCTTGATCCACATCTATAGCACCTCAGTGGGGAAGATGGACAGCGGTTTCTTTTTTTGAGTGATACATTTATAGTTTTCTAAAATGTAAGAGTACAGAACATAAGTGGTTCTCAGCATCCATCTAGGTGCAACTGTTAAGTTATGCTCCCGTCTAACAAGTGGAATGGAGACTTGCCATCACAATTTTCAGCCTGACTTCCAAACATTCTAGGTTTTATGCCTCATTTCTTTATATCCAGGATTTTTTATGGGCTTTCTGAAAAGCTTACTGAAATACATCTTTTAAAGCTGCTGTTATCTAATGTGGCGCACTGGGTCTGGGACTGAGAAGACAACGATCTCGGGTGCAGGGTGGTAATGCTGCTAGCCCCGCTGCCTTCCTTGCGGCGCTGTGCCCCAGTCTCCGAGCAGGGCCTGCTCTGGGATGGCTAGCCCTCAGACAGACAGGCGGGCCACTCACAGACCCAGATCAGAAACTGCTCCCCTTGTGGGCTTGTCTTCTTCCAGGACAAGGCATTCTGGGGGTCCTGGGCAGAAGCTGCCACCTTTCCACAGCTCCTTGGCCTGCCCATGCTGGGTCAGGATGAAACTCTACTTCAGGGAGCTGACTAAATAGTGCCAGGAGTACTTCAGTCAACTCAAAATTAGGTCCTGTCAAGTCTCCTAACCACTGAAAACCGTACAGGCATTTTAAAAAGACATTACTCCCTTGAGGAATTCAGCTCTGTCCCAGTGCAAAGCCACTCAGCTACCACAGAGAAGTTTTTATACCAGCATTAGCACAACACAAACAGCATTTCTCTACTAAAGAGTAAGCCAGAGGTGATGGAAGCCACAGAGGAAACAGGGACACAGTTCTTCATCTGAAAAGCTTAGATTCTATTAATAGGGACAGGGCTAGAACCAGAACCCAAGCTGGAAAGCAGCATACTAGAGAGGAAAGCACAAGAGCTGGGAGTTGAATACCCTTTGATTGAAATCCTGGATCTGTGTCTAACCAAAGTGTTGCTTTAACATGTGGGAACCTCAGCTGCATTCATGAAATAAGGAGGATATTTCCCTAAAGAATTGTCATGAGGATAAAATAGACAATGAATGTCAGGCACCTAGCACTAAGGCTGGCAAATAGTAAATGGAGTTTAGCAGTGTTGTTATAGTTCTCTTTTGTTCCCTTGTCCCAAGTCATCATCCCAAGAGAAAGCCCCATTCAGCCCCTCTCTCCTCTGCCTCCTAAGCAGAGATTTCTTATTTGGGGGAATGGGTCTCAACACTCATTGTCTACAATTGGTAACACAGAGACATTAAAATGTGTAATTTGCTGGGCTTGGTGGCAACATTCAGGGGTACTGTCAGTGAGCAGCCTCTGCCCCAGGCATCAAAACCTCCCAAGGGCTAAAAGGAGAACACTTTGGGGTCAGTTTTCAAAGCTTTCCTTTTTGACAAAGTAAACCACAGAAGCAGGTATGCTCCATCGTGGCTTAACTCATTGGTTTTGGATGGTGATGAAGGAAGTCAAAAATCATGGCTGTGGTATAGAGAAATTCAATGAGATTTATTAAGAGCTTTTTGATTTGTCCAAGTTGTTCACTGTTTAAAAATTACAACAATAATAGCAGCAGCTACTATTTACTGAACATTTATTATGTGCCAGGTACTATTTTAAGCTTTTAAAAAAAGTCTGTATTAACTCATTCAATCCTAAAATAATACTAATATTAAACCCATTTTACAGAAACTGAGTCTGGAGGCATTAGGGAATTTATCTGAGGTCACTCATCTATTAAAGATCCTATTTTGGATTCAGAAATCAACACTATGGTCCCTAACCCAAATAGCACAGTCTGATAGGAGAGAAAGACAAAGAAGCCAACAATTAATTATAGATCTGTGAGATAAGCACAAAGATGAAGGTAAGTTCAGAGTGCTGCTGAAACACAGGGGCACTTAACCCAGCTACATGGGAGTGTGGGGGCAGGGAAGCTTCTTAGTGGAGATGAAGTATCAAAACATAGCCATTGTTTAGCTTTATACCATGCTAAGAAAGATGGTAGCAATATCAGAAGGCAGCAGAGCCCAGCAAGCTCTAGAATAAAGTGGCTTGGTTTGGAGTGCCAGTTCTGCCTTCCTTGGGTAACAACATTATCACTCTAACTTCATTTTCTCATCTATGAAATGGGTATAATAATAATTCTTAGATTATAAGATTGTTGTGAAAGGTGAAATACTTCTAGAGTATTTACCATAACATCTGTCATATAATAAACGCTAAATAAGCAACAGTTAATATATTATAGTAACATATATATGTTTTCATATGTACAAAGAAGTGATATATAATGATGAGATAATGACAATGGTCAACATTTATTGAGCACTTAATTTGTTTATTTCATTCTCCCAGAAAAGGCAGGTGCTATTATCAGTCCCATTTTGATAACAGAGAAAACAGAGAGGTTTGGCAAGGTTGAGACACTTAGCTGGAGTTATATAATAAGTTAGTAAGTTACACAGCAAGGTCCTGGAGGAGCCAGGACTTGAACCCAAGTTGGCTAGGCTCCAAAGTCTGTGTTTCTAACCCCTCTATTGCTTAACCTAGAAGGGAGCCTTAGGGACTCAGGGAAAGACGAGACTTCCGGAGAGCATATCCTCCAGACTGGAATCACTGACCAATTTGTGAAAAAGGTTCAACTTCCACTGTAAGAAATTCAGTTTGATTATAAATGTCCTGGCCCACAGACTACCCAGATGACCTACGAGATCCTTTTTAAGAAGGACTTGGAGAATGTCATGATTTCGTAAGCCACAGTCTCAGTTTGCAGAAGTAGAAAAGGGTGGTAAGAGTAGCACTTGATTCTCCGGTCTTGACTAGTTCATAACAGTGATGAAGACACACTCTAATTCCCAACCTGCTCTGGTCCCAATTCCAAGTATGTTCATTCTCTAGCATTTCAAGGTAGAAAATGAAAATACATGAGCAAGAGAAAGCCTTGTAATAACTGAGGCATGCCTGCTTTAAAGCAAGTCCTTTGGGTGTTACTTTATCCATAAAAAGAGTTCACACTAGTGTGAATGCCACAGTTTGTTTCCCCTTGCACTAACAAAATTTTTTCTTGAAGATCAAAGTGTATCGTGTGAGCATGCGATGTTTGACATTGGACAAAGTACTCTTTTTCAAAACAGACATTTTCCAAAAACATAACTCGCTAGACTAATGGGCAGTGAGAAGCCAAAATGACTGCCCTCCGCCTTCTCCTTGTGTATCTTTGCCAGAGTCCTTGGGACTTGCCAAATCTGGTCATGCCTGCTTAGCTTGCTCGACTGATTGTGCCAGAAAAGAAAATAAGACACAGATGTATTTGAGCTCTTTGAGATGCCAGTAAGAGAGACAGCTAATGGCTTCATTTCGACCCTCCCCTTCCAGCTGGGCACAGGTGGGGGATAATGAGGTCCCTCTCCCTAATCAAACTCAATTATTTACTACTCTATATAACCGCAAAGACATTCACATTCAGTTCAGAATATAAAACACACCGTGGGCTACTTCCAACCACTGCCACTGGGTATTTATAACAAACTCAAGTGGCTAACAGTTTGCCTTGGCAGGAGTTTAAGTGTGTAAAGTTTTGCAAACTGTTTCTGTTCAAATATGTCCTGCTGAAATGGGGTCCCAGGCGGGGTTCTATAACTGTCAGGTCAGTGAACTGCATAACATCTGAGAATGTATTCACCATGCAGTGCAGACAGGATCTGGAAATCAAATGCTTCATTCTATTGCAACCTTCTGAGAAGCATCACAGTTTTTTCAACAGCAAGACTGACATTGTATTAATAAACATTCCAAGTCACTAGCCTGACATGTACATAGCAGCAGCTGACAGACTCCAACATAAGCTGAGGGGAGAACAGAGGAAATCAAAATGAGACATGGTAACTAAACATGGTCAAACGGGGTGTATCATGAAACAAATCACATTAACATCAGAAATGTGAGTCCTAAACTTTTAAGATATGTAATAACTAAAGCAACAATCTGGCACGATTTTTGGATACCAAAGCAAGTTGATGGTTATCTAAAATGTATGCTTTCATAGTAGGAACAAAGAGTATCCTGGCACAATTTCAATAGACATTCCAGTGAGCAAACATACATATTTAGCTTGTCTGACCTTTAAATTCTTAGAAGTATGTAATTAATGCTTTCCATCTTTATTACTTGCTCCAATATTTCTGTCATTTTAAACAGACACAAAGAAAAATCTTTTCTTTTCTCTAGATAGTCGCTGTTGCCAAAAAGGAAATCAAGTCAGATTTACAAATACAAAATTAAACAGGCTGCATATGTTACATTTCCATACACGAGGACAATCTGGACAATGAAAATGTTTGCTAATACAACAGAATGAAAAGAAACAACACACAGTTGGTTTTCTATGACTCGAGCAAACAATAAAGAACTAGGATAATTTATACCCATACTGTCAGGCCTAGCTACAAAGAATACAGGCATCTTCTTTTTTTTTCCTTATCCTCTTTTAGCTCTGTCCCTTATCAAACAGTATGACCTTGGATAAGTAACTACCTGTGTCAGACCCTCAGCTTATAAAAATAAAAATAAATTGCTTATAAGGAATAAATGAGTAATGTCTACTAGAGGCATAAAACTGAATGAGTGTGCAAAAATGTTCTTTTTCTTTTTTTTTTTTCATCTTCTATAGACCACAGGCAATGTCATATAAGAGAAGGAGAGGTTTAAAGCTAATGACACCCTTTAATAAAGGTCTGGGCACTTGGGGTGTACTCTGGAGATATCATCAAGAGGGTAAAGAAAACTATTGACCCTTTTGAAAAGCCCTCTTGAAAAGCCCTCGTACGGTAAAGAGCAATGAATCTAGGGCATGCCTCTTAAGAGCAGCTCACCTTTCCCTTTATGCAGAGCCAAGAGAACCCCAGGCAGCCTCCGGGAGCCCTCTGGGCCACCACTGCCCAAGGCAGCCCAGCTTCTAGAATAAGACCTTCCACTGTCTACCTGATGGCCCTGCACCCAAACAGTAAAACCCTAAGTGGATTCTATTTGCTCTGCAGCTGTTACAGTTACAACTGTTCCTTCCCTATGTTCCTCTAATATATTAAACATTTTAAGGGAAACACGTGTATGGAAGGGCAGTTTAATTGTTCTTATTGATTTCTGATCAAGGGGGATTCTGTCCATTTTATTGGCCTTGACTTTCCTTCCCTTAAAGCCCTTCTTCCTCACTGGGTAGGAATCCAGGAGTAGAAGTAGGAATCCAGTGTGCATTCCTACCCAGACTAGGAACCCAGTGTGAAACTTTAATGTCAACACATACAATGTAATGACATCACCACAGGTGCTTTTGTCATTGCCATTTTTTAACTCAATTCAGTTTCATAAATTCTGACTAAATTAGCCCTATGCTGGGGGATGGAAGGAGGAGATCGACAAGGCAGGACCCTCCCCTTGAGAAGCACCTAGCCTACTCAAGATCTTGTCCTACTATGTCTAAAGGAACAGCAAGCCTTGATTTGGTCACTGTTGGCAAGGAGCACTTCTCTAGAGGTTGAGCACCATCTGTGATCCAGTTCTTCATATGGTTTTAGGAGCCAGCCCCAAACCCTCCCATTCCTCCCACCTCCTACTTTTCCCCTCCTACATTCCTGACATACAAACATCTTCAATTTTTAGGCTCAAAGAAGCTAGCACTCAGCAAGTTAGGGATGCCTGTTTACATACACATCCAAAATCAATCAAGAGCAATGAACAGCTTAGAAATCCACTTGCAGATTTGGTAAAGGAGGCAGTTTCCATTAGCAGGCTCCTAATTTGCAAGTTGTTAGAGTAATCCATTCTCTTTCCCCAAACAAGAACAACTCTATTTCCAGGGGTTTTCTAGGGCCCAAGGGCCCTGGAGGGGAAGGCTGGATATAGCCCTGATGTTGTAAGAACATCAGAAGACATCTGACTCCACTTTCTTTCCACAGAACACTTTTTCAGTTAGGGGTTCATTTAAGTTAATAAGTTCCTCTTAAAATATGAATAATTATAAAATATAATAATTCACTATCCTTGCATGATAGAATGAGGGAAATGTAAAACTTTCTTTTGCATGAAGAAATAGATCTATTTTCTAATTTTGCTATATGGACACATACTAATTATGTAATAAAAGATAACCCAAAGGAAGGTTAAACCCATTCACACCTTAATATGAATTATTCAGACTGATAAATTTCTGACAGAAATAACAAGAATAGCAACCATGAAACACTTCCTGCATACCAAGGTCTGACCTAATATTTTAACGCTTCCAACAGTATTTCCTGAGGTTCTAGGACCTCCAGGAGTCAACAGATTAATTCACAGGCTAAGTTTCAGAATTTAAAAATTTGATTTTAGGCCAAATGCAGTAGCTCCTACCTATAATCCCAGCACTTTGGAAGGCCATGGAAAGAGGATTGCTTGAGGCCAGGAGTTTAAGATCAGCCTGGGCAACATAGTGAGACCCTGTCTTTACAAAAAATACAAAAATAGACAAGGTATGGTAGTGCATCCCTACAGTCCCAGCTACTTGGGAAGCTGAGGCAGGAGGATCACTTGAGCCCAGGAGTTCGAGGCTATAGTGAACTACAATACTACCACTGCACTCTGACCTGGGTGACGGAGCAAGACTCTATCGCCAAAAAAACAATTAATTAGTTAAATTAAAAAATATAAAAATTTGATTTTAGTTGAATAAAAATCATAGATATGTACAGATGTACATCTATGTATCTATACCATACAAAGATGGACATCTACACATGATTTTCACTGAATTAAAAGCAAAGCTATATATATCACCATATATATTATATATGTTGCTGTGTGTGTATAAGATAAACACAGATGTAGGCCACTCTCACTCTTCTATGTTTCCCATTCTCCACCTAGCTGAGTGAGCCCTGAGTCACTGCTTAGAGGAAAATATCCAGGAGAGCCACCTGGCCCTCATCAGACAGATGTGAATAAGAAATAAACTTACTGGGATAAGCCAGGGGTGATAAACAAATCTAGTCCATGTCCGTTTGTCCGTGTACAGTCTGTGGCTACCTTAAAATACTACAATGGCAGACCTGAGTTAGAGAAACTATATGGCCCATAAGCCTAAAGTATTTACTATCTGGCCCTTTACACAAAAGTTTGCCAACCCCTGGGATAAGCTGGTGAGATGTAGGGGGGCTGCATGTTCCAGCAGCTAGAGTTGTTTAACATCACAGACTTAGCAAAGGTCAGATGGCATCACTACAAGCTGCATGCAAAAATTGTTTGTTGCACAGAGAAAAAGGGTGAGAGAATTCAGTGCATACAACGTTCTCTATGGAACAGAATAGGGTTGCTGATCTCTGAAGAATTTGTGCTCTTCAGTGCCAAGTCACAGATTATGCACAAGTATCAATCAGACAGACAGCCCACCTACAGTATGTATAGACCAATCTACAACAGTGGAAAATAGGGTGACCAACCATCCTGGTTTACCTGGGATAGGGAGTGTTCCTGGATATGGAATTTTCACTTTTGAAACAGGGAAAGTCCTGAGCAAAGTGACAGGAACTGGTCATACTAGCAGAAAGTATGGTGGGACAAATGCAAAGAACAGTTTTCCGGAAAAGAACATTGAAAATTTTGGGGAATCGCTTCTCAGCCTTTTGGCTGAGATCAAGTGCAGTAGCTGTTCTTGTCAGTTTAATATCTGATATGTAAAGTATTGCAAGAATGGAAAACCAAACACCACATGTACTTGTTATTAAATTGGAACTAATCAATTAGCACTCATGTGCACATATGGAAGTAAAACTCAACGGAAATCAAGCAGGTGGGAGGGGAAGAGGGGGATGCGTAAAATCACACCTAATGGCTATAATGCACTCTATGTGGGAGAGGGGCATACTTACAACTTTGACTTCAGGTTTTGCTGTACAAAAGCAATTCATGTAACCAAAACGTTTGTACCCTTGTAATATTCTAAAATTAAAAGAAAAAATCTTCAAAAAATTTTGGGGAGATATACTATAAATCAATTGGTGCATTAAAATAATGGACTGGTAGTTAAAAATATATTCATTGTTTAAAAGGACAAATGATATGGTAATTGAGGTGTTTCTTCTGAAAAATCAAAAGACTCAGCTGACAAGTAAAACATTTAATACCCATTAAACCCAACATCAGAAATGTTTAATTTTAGCAAGACATCATCTGTTGCATTAAAGTTGTTCATTTGTATTTTATTAATGTTATAGTTTTATTTGCATTTAACTTGTAATTTTGCTTGGATTGTATAAAAACATGGAATTTATAGCTAGAACATTATAGAACTTTATAGATAGAACTTTACATTTGTACGTATTGGAGGAACACTACAATAAAACAAATTTGGGTAAACATTAAAGCTTCAGGAGAATTTATTTTCCTTAAAAGAATTCTGCACATTACTTATATTTAAGAAAATTCCTCATGACAATTCCATGAGGTAGTTACTATTAGCCACATTTTACAGGTGAAGAACCTGAGACTTACAAAGATAAGTAGAAAATTGCCTAAGGTCATGTAGGAGCAAGTCACTAGTGAAGCTGAGACTTGAACCCAGGTTTGTCTAAAAGCCTGTGCTGCCTCATTTAGAGGGAAAGGATGATATACCGCAGCTCCTGGGAAGGAGATGTGAGGGTCTCTGAAGAACAAAAGGCAACCTGGGGCTTCCTGGTGTTCCAAAGGCAGGGACAGGGTTGTAGACAAGGGTAAGAGGGCTCAGAAAGCAAGACGGGACAAAGTGCTTGACCAAGGGTCCTCCTGGCAGCCCACAGACACCTACAAAGGTATCTCTGTGAAGCCCTGTGAAAGGAGTTAAGGATACAGAGATAAATAAGACTGTGCCCTCCCAGTCTGTAAGCAGTTTATGGTCTTGCTACTATCTTAGAGGATGTCTGCTCATAAGAGGACTAATTTGAAAGTCTACAGATCCCCAACGTTTACCCCCTTACTGGGTTCAGTGAAAGGTAGCTTTTCAGTCCAGCTGGGCAATGTCCACTTAAATTCCACCCCTTCTCTGCTATGAAACAGAAAGTAGGGGAGGAAGAAAAATATAGAAGCAGCAAAGAGATCTATTCAGTTAGCCATTGAAGAAATACTTGTGGCATTATGTATCATAGTAATAGAGCTATGAAGGGTGTAATGGGCACAGACAATCTAGTTTCACCCCTTAAAGGATTGTTTTATTATTATAATAATAGCAGCTAACACTCAGATAATGCTTACATATGCCAGGCACTGTTCTAAGTGTTTTATATATATTAACTCATTTAATCTTTATAACCCATCTGTGAGGTAGGAGTTATTATCATCATCCTCATTTAACTGAGCCATAGAAAAGTAATTCATCCAGGATCACACACACTAGTAAGGGCAAGGTCGGGACTGGCACCCAAGCAGTGTGGTTCCAGACCCCACTATACTCCTACTTACTGCTCTATAGTAGTAGCTGAAGGTCTGCCTGAAGACAGTAAGATTCGTTTGATTGATTAAACCAACAGGAGATTCTCCAGCCCCACCCTCTCAGCAAGGTGTTGGAAAGGGCATAGACTTTAAAGTCAGGTATGGGGTCAAATCAAGGCCTTAGAACAATACTGCTCAGCCTCAGTTTCCAAATCTCTAAATTGGTCATAATAAAAATTGGGCTATTGTGAGATTAAATGAGATAACATATGCATAAGTTGGCCCTCAGTAAATATTAGTTCACTCCCTATCGTCAAACCTATTTCCCTCTTTCTGTTTCAGTTCAGTGTCTTCCCAGCAATTTCCTGTCCCTTCTCTACTGGCAGACAGATGCAAGGAGGAAAAGAGGGAAATGAAGAGGAGAACGAGTTATAACTACATTTATTTTGCTGGGATTTCCCTCTCTAAAACTTTAGACACATCCCTGGAGACTCCTGAAGGTCTGTTCTGTCCTGCATTTGCAGGAGAAGCTTTACTAACTTAGAATATAGCCCAGAAAGGCAAATGGGAGATTGCTGAACCTAGAAAATATGCACAGGGCAAATGGTCAGTAATCTGCACTATTTCATCAGACAACTGAGAAAAAGAAAAGACAGAAAATTTATTGACACTTTTGTTCTAAATGCTCACATATAAAGATTTCACTTTACCTCGTGTTTTCAGAAACACTCCAGACATGTCAAATAAACTCTCTTGAACTTTAAAATAGAAAAAGGATTGACTGAGGTATGTGTGTGTTTGGGAGTGGGAGCTTAGGGAAGGGAGTAATTCAGGAGGAAAAAAAGAGTATTAAGTTTAAAGTGGTTGTTGTTATTCTCTGCCTCCCTCCTTCCCCCCTTTCTCCAGAAGGCAGAGTTCATAGCAAGACACTGTATAGTCTTAGATGCGTCTCCTGGAAAGGTTTATCTATCCCAGCCCCAACCCCATCCTGTTGGAAACCATGGATTTGAAGCCTTTTGTTTTATAAAGGACTTTGAGTTCAAAAGACTATAATCATGTGTTAACAATTATGTAGAAAAAATTCTTCTAGTCACTATGGTAATAAAAATGCAAGTAAAAACTATTGAAATGCCACTGTATACATCTTTAAACATCTTTTAAAGTATGAAAAAAACTTCTAAGGATATCTTATAATGGTAAGACTGAAAAAAATGATTTTATGAATTCTGTTGGTAGTATTGTAAATTGGTACATCTTTTGTCAATAAAAAGTGAGAGTCCAAACATGTTTCTACCCTCTCACCAATAATCCTACTCACAGGAAATGATCCTAAGGAAGTTATTCAACAGAAATAAAAGGTGTATAGATAATGACTGTCATTATGGAATTACTTATTAAAAACAAACAAGGAAACAATCTAAATATTCTGTGATAGGCTTCCATTGCACCCCATATACTTTTATGTTTATCACATTTTAATGATTTATTTGGTAACTGTCTCCCCAGTAGATAATAAGCTCCATGAGGGTAGGGATGTCTCTGTCTAGATCCCTGGCACATAATAAATGTAGGTTGTAGGAATTACGAATGTTGGACTATTTCTAATATGTTAAGTAAAAATAACAGAAAATATATGTATGCTAGAAGTAAAACTGTATTATATATACGTGGAAGTAATTATACAAAATTATAAAAAGTTATATTAGGGTGAAGGGATACCTTTTAAATTATTTTGAATATTCTTTAAAGTTGTTGTTTTAGTGCCTCTGAAATGAAAAAGCAGGAAAAAATTTGCTGTTATACATGCCAAACTTATCCTCACAATAGGGATGGAATAGCTATTTTGAAAGCTTAAGAAGCCATTCTCTAGCTCATGCTCAGGCATTCAGGTATTTTCTTTGCTTCCAGGTAGAAAGACCCAAAATACTCATATTATATGTAGCATAATCCTATTTTCAGTAAAAATCTCAAGCAAAGGCAATATATTAATATTTAATATTTTAAAGAGACAAGGTTAATTAAGTTCTCTAAAGCAATCCCTCTTTTGGATAGTGAATTTGCTGGTTACTAACAGCAGGGGGTGCCAAAGCGACCGCTATTGTTCTTAGGAGATGGCCAGGAAAGGGACCGCTGAGGCCCAGGCTAGAAAAGCTTAGGTTCCAGAAGGCAGCGTAAATGCTGTAGGTTTTCCCTTCACAACTGGGACGTGTGGGTAAAACTGAGGAGCTCTGTAGACTTGAATGGAAAAAGAAATCACATTTTTATTTTCACTAACTTCTCATATTTTGCATTTCCCTGAATTATACCTGTAGGCAATAAATCACAGTAGTATTAGCAGTGCCAGTGACTCTGTCATGAACAGAAATCATAACTAACACCACAGCACATTACAGTGTTGCAGATTTCTCAAATACCGTTTATGCTCATCACCACTTTGCAATAACAGACTTCAGGAGTTACTGTGAGATCTGCGCTGGATGTTGTTATTTATTCTATTAGTAAAGCCATACGTATTATATCACAAATTTGTTTAATAATTTGATAACTTTAAATATAACAGAATGCTTTTATATTCCAGTGAATTTTATGTTATGCATTTACACATGCTTTTCTGAGAAGGGCTTTTATAGGCTTTACCAGACTGCCAAAGGCACAAAAAGGGTTAAGAATGTCTGCTCAATCTAAAGGAAGGCAATTGAGAAGAAAAATCAAATTTGATCTGAACAAAGTTGGAGAGAAAAGTACTTTAAGTCACAAAAGAGAAGTGGCCACAATGCACATTTTCATTTAGTTTGTAATCCTTGAAGAGAAGGTGGCAAACCCAGAACTTCTGCTTCCCAGGCTCTAAGAGCACCAGCGTTTCCACAAGCCTGGTTCCAGATATGACATTCAGAGATCTATCTTACACAACTGGCTACTGCAAAGCAGTCTGTATTTAGCTTAGGTGCAGAGGATAGAAATACAATGCTAATGTTGTCCCCAACGTCTCTCTGGAAGTTATCATTATTACAAGTGGACTCTCCAGATGCTAAATATCATTCATTTGATGAACAAAATCAAAATCAGATCCAAAATGCTAGAAGTTAGGGATGAGATATGGAGATAATCAATGGAGTCAGTACTCACATTCGAACAAAGAGTGACTCTTTGGATGTCAGACCAGGAGACGAATATTTTTCAACCAGGGCCAAAGTACTGAAGCCAAACTTATGAATGGGCTCATTGGAATCCAACGGAGGGAAATCTGTGTCCACTTCCCCATCATCCTCAGCAATATGCAGGCAGTAGGCACTGACGTTGTCACTGAAAGGAATACCAAAAAGGTGAGTGAATACCAAATAAGTAAGGGAAGAGAAGACCAGAGGGTGTGGTGTACAAGCAAGTTGAGGACACTGCTGTTCCTTACCCCAAGTTGGTGATAACAGTTAGAACTCCCAAATCCTACTTCACTTGATAGAGAGAAAACACATGGCAATGCAAAGGGAAGGAAAACAATGTGAAATGAAAGTCTTTATACTACTCTATTTTTTTAACATTTACTGAGCACCTATGGTAGATAAGACACAGAACTTAACCCTTTAGCTCAAAGGTGAGATTTAGTATCAGCCCTAAAGGAAGGTTACAGGCTGGGTGTGGTGGTTCACGCCTATAATCCTAACACTTTGGGAGGGTGAGGTGGGAGGATCGCTTGAGGCCAGGAGTTTGAGACCAGCCTGAGCAATATAGCAAGTCTACATCTCTACAAAAAAAAAAAAAAATTACCTGGGTGTGGTGACATGCACCTCCAGCTACACAGGGGGCTGAGGCAGGAGGATCTCTTGAGCCCAAGAATTTGAGGTTGCAGTGAGCTATGATGACCCCACTGCACTCTAGCCTGGGCAACAGAGCAAGACATTGTATCCAAAAAAAAGGGAAGCTTACAGTAAAGTAGAGGGAAAAAAGTAAGCCCTCTGCTAGCTATAGTACAAATATCAATAAATATGAACAAAATAAATATCACGAAAGAGATACAAACAAAATTATAAAGGGGGAAAATTATTTGAGGGGAGTCAGAGGCCTTTGATTTATGGTTAGGATTAAGAAAATATCTGTGCTCTAAGATCAGGAGAAGTACTCAAAGTAATCAAGACCATTCAAAGAGTTCTCCCTCTCTAAGGAGTATTTAACTCACTTGGTATGATCTGACTCCAAAAAGCACAGATCCTTAGCAGAGTAAAAGCAAATGGCCCACTTTATGTGACGCATACACCTGGCTCTCTTGACTACTTCTGGACGTTTCCTGCTTCCCTAGAATGTCCAGTCAGTACTCCTGGATTCCAGCCTTGCCCAGTTTAGAATCAACACACACTCCTCCCTCTCTTGGGGAAGTAAAAAGTTGATCTGTTGAAAGAAAGTGGGAAACTATACCAACATATAGACAGTTTAAAACTGAAATCAACTTAAACACTTAAGATACTCTGCTCCAAAGCTGAATTATGAAACTGCAAACCTGCTAGCCTCAGAAACACGAGCCTAATAGTTTACAAGGAAGTAGAACTCTAAATTCTGCAGCTTAAATTTGGAGTTTTAATTACATGATTGATGCTTAAATTAATTAATTGCAAAGTGTATGCTAATTGTTTAATTGGTTGCTTGATCTATATGGATCATTTTTTGAATTAAATGAGTTGATTTACAAAGTTTATTGATTGGATGTGACAATGAATTATTTCACTGACTACCTGATTTGCAATTTTCCCAATTAATTCACAAATCTTTAGCTGCAACTCTGCTTATTGAGAAAGAAAGCCAACTTCAGGTGATCTATACTCAGTGAGTCTGTCATGACTAAGATATTTATTACATAAAACAGGTAATAAGGACAGATTAAAATTAATGGAAATTGTAAATTTGCTAAATAGATGGATAATAAGAAAGTAATCTGGCTATGTTTGTCACTATAAATTTCAGGTATTTGCAATGCTGTTAAGATATTTAAAATTCATCTCTGAATGGTATGGGAAACTTTTGGATCTTTGAAATAGGGTACTAACTTAAACATAAAACAATGAAGAAGCAGAAGAAAGCACTTTAGATGAGGAAAATGTCATGGTATAGTACAGGGGTGGGGAAAATTTTCATGTCAGAAGGCTGTATTAATTTAGCTGTAATCAAATAAGAATGCATTCAAGGCCGGGTGCGGTGGCTCACGCCTGTAATCCTAGCACTCTGGGAGGCTGAGGTGGGTGGATGGCTCAAGGTCAGGAGTTCGAGACCAGCCTGAGCAAGAGCGAGACCCTGTCTCTACTAAAAATAGAAAGAAATTATCTGGACAACTAAAAAAATATATATATAGAAAAAACTAGCCGGAAATGGTGGCACATGCCTGTAGTCCCAGTTACTCGGGAGGCCAAGGCT
>CAUYSK010100670.1:0-13463 GCA_963575035.1 Avahi laniger
TCTCTGTTGCAACTACTCATTTTTGTAGAGCAAAAGCAGCCATAGACAGTGCTTAAATGAATGGATGTTGCCATGTTCCAATAAAGTTTTATTTGTAATAACAGATGGCTGGCCACATTCAGCCCAGGGGCCACAGTTTACTAACCTCTGCAATACAGAGATTAAGTAACTCCCTGCCTAAAATACTTCAAAGAACCCCCGACTCCTCTTAAAAGAAAATCCAAATTTCTGACCAGGGGACCCCACTCCCTCCTCCCACTCTGCTCCAGGCACTCCGGCCCCCTTTCTTTTCTTCACACATAAACTGTGGCCTTTCCCTCCCCAAAGGCTTAGCATTTGCTGTTCCCTCGGCCTGGAGGTTCTTCCCCCAGCTCTCTGGGTTGTTCACTCCTCATTCTCCAGGCTGCAGCAGGAATAATGCCTCCTGCACACCCTTCCCTCTGTTACTCTCTTGCACACGCATCACACTGTTTGTTTTCCTTCTAGCATGTCTGAAATGTGCTTCTGTATTTATTTATTTGCAGAGTGTCTGCATTCCCCAAGCAGAGCTCTAGGAAGGCAGGTGCCTGGCTCTTGTGCTCACCACCATGGCCCTCATGCCTAGAGTCAAACACCTGACTCATGGATCTTCTTCATTCCAGGATACTTATTAGGTGCTTGGTGTGTGCCAAACACAGTTCTGGCCTCATAGTTGACACAAAATAAATATTGGAGGAGTGAATTAGAAAGAGAAAGTGAATGCTGCCATTCCCAGATTTTTCCTATGAGCCACACCGGGGCACACATGTAATCATTTTTCCACATATGTCTGCATTTTTAACGCAATTCCTTTACATTTCTATCCTCTTTTTAACATGCCTGGGACCTCTATATTGATATTTGAACATACAACTCCATTTATGCCCCTTTATGAAGACACATAACCACCTTTGCACTGTGGGAATGTTACATTCTCACCTTGACTCAGGAAGCCCCCAGGAAGCCAAGCGGCCATGTTTATAGCTGGCCACACAAGGATTGGAAAGTGTCTGGGTGTGTGAGGACTGGTTCTCAGCTAACAGGAAACTCTCACCTTGTGAATGATTAATATTCTCCTTTCCTCCCAAATTAATATTCCCCAAATAATAGGGCTCAGGACCTAGGGTAGCTTTGCATTCAGTGGGTGTCAGTACATGAGATTGACCAGCCAACTTCCCCAGAACACCAACACAAATGAGATGTCTTTCCCTTAGCACCCACTATTGTTGCTCCTTTTTGTGATTTCCCTTTCAAGCCTGCTCTTGTCTGTCTTCTCTGGCCAAAAAAAAAAAAAAAAAATTTGCAGTACCTTAAAAAGAATAGATATAATTTTATATAATACTTCTGGAAACTACATACAAGAAAACAGGCATACAGCAGCTTTTCACAATAACATTGAGATCAAATGTGTTTTCAAAATAAGGTATTGCTGCATTGAGTTGAGACATGGAGATATCAGAATAAGCAATGAAAAATGCATTCAATGGACAACTGACTAAGGAGGAGGAACAAGGAGGGCGTGGCATGTGGAGAGACCGCACCATCTTCAGAGGGGAAGGGACATGGAATTTCTGGTCAGTTGTTTCTCTTACTCTTTCCTTCTCTATATACCTCTCCAATCTCTCAACAGGGCAATTCTGGCAACTGAGGCCACTAAAGTACCTTTAGAGGCCCCGTTTCATTTGCAATGCACCATGGGAACTCTTACAGAGCAGGTACCTCAAGGGACCTGGGGGAAGACTCCACTCATCTCCAGGACTGAGGAAATTCCAGAGCACAGAATGATGCTGTCACAGCCTCCTGATCCCCTTCCCTGGCCAAATTCAGAAAGGCTGAAGTAGAGAAAGAAGCATGTTAATAAATCTTAATACAATTTAAAATCTCCAAGGTAAAAACTGAAATGGAAGGAAATGCCAGATGTAAACATGACCATGCAATCTGTATGGACTGGACATTTGTGTCCCCACCCCCTTCCAAATTCATATATTGAAGCCTCAACACCCAGTGTGACTGTGTTTGCAGATGGTGACTTTATGGAGGTAACTAAGGTTAAATGAGATCATAAGGGTGGGGCCCTGATCCAATAGGATTTATATCCTTGTAAGAAAAGACACCAGAGAGCTTCCATATTCTCTCTCTCTCTCTCTCTTTCTCCGCCCCCGCCCCCATGTAAGGACACAGCAAGAAGGTGGCCATCCACAAACCAGAAAAAGAGCTCTCCCCAGGAACCAAATTGGCTGGCACCTTAATGTGGGACATCTAGCCTCCAGAACTGTGAGAAAACAAATTTCTGTTGTTTAAGCCACCGCGTCTGTGGTGGTATTCTGTGATGGCAGCCTGAGCAGACTAAAACATAATCCTTTGAAAATTATATTCTTTCACAATCTGTCCCCCAAATGCAAACAATCCTTGTGTTTTCCTACTTTATATGTGTTTTCAGCATTTAATCATCTTTATTTAGCAAGAAAGTGCTGTGTTAAAACCCGGAGGAAGCAGAAAATACCCAACCTGCCTTTAGTGCTTATTAAAATGCTAAGCACTACACAAGGCAATGTACACATCATTCCCATCCAACATTCTCACCAATCCTGTGAGGCAGCACTGCTCCTTTCCAAAGACCACACAGCTGTAGAAGAGATCTAGCATATGATCTCAAGTGTCTGACTCTAAAATACAAGCTCTTTCTCTCTTTAAATGATTTCTGTTTGAATCTAAATTATAGAAAATTAAAATCTGATATCCAAAATGGGAGGAGAGTAGGCCTGTGGGTCTGTCCATTTGTGAAAAACTTAATATTTAAAAATGAAACGTTTAAACCTATTGTTTTTAAAGGACAGGAGACCCTCAGTCCAAAGGCTATGAAAAGGAAAGACATAGAAGTCTCTGGACACATGGGTTTGGAGCTGTCTACCTAGGCTTGGACCCACATCTTTCTCTCTGAGGATATTAGCATGTAGAGCACAGCGTGAGGACAGCCAATTTCCAAGAATCGTCCCAGCTCGTGAGGCTGCCAGCTGCTCTGGAAGGCAGAGCCAAGGCTTCCTCAGCTTTCTCCAGACTTGCAAGTTGCTTCATAAAGTCCCTTAAACCTTGTTGGGACTGGTTAGAGGTTGTCATGGGTGTGTCATGATTATTATTTTCCATAGAGATGGGAGGGACACAACGAGAATGCGAAAGTCATGCCTAACTGCCTACCAGTTCTGCTCTGTGGAGCATGATCATGGCAGACAGTGACTTTGGTATCTCAGCTTTCTACCCTGCTCACCGATGCTCAGTCTTCCTTCTGTCTTGTGTGGACAAAGAGAGAAAGAAAAGAGGCCAATTTCTGGGGTCTGCATCTAATTATTCCTAAAAAGAATGAATTCTTCCATCAAGCAATTTTTATATCTTTGGGAAGACAGCTAATGTCCATTGTTTCAGGAAGACTGGGAGAATGCAAACAGTGATCTCTGCACCGAGGCACTTTCCCTTCAGAGCAATGAGAGAACAAGGTGTTTTCATGCCCAAAAATTAGGGATCTAGGACCAAGCCCTGTGGTAGTATAAAGACTATAATTACAACGATGGATGTCAGTGTAGGCGGAAATAGAGGAGTCCCAGAAAACAGCCTTGAAAAATGAATGGAATTTGGAAAGGAAATGGAAGGAAAGAGAGTATGGTTGACGGAATAATGGTCCCCAAAGATGTCCATAGCCTAATTAATCCCTGGAACCTGTGAATATATTATGTTATATAGTAAAAATGACTTTGCAAATGTGATTAAGAATCTTGAGATGGGGATATTATCCTGGTGGGCCCAACAGAATAGCAAAGATCCCTATAAGAGGGAGGCAGAAGGACCAGCATTGATAATAAGAGATATGACAATGGAAACAAGAGGTTTGAGTGACACATGGAAGGAGTCACAGAATTTGAGCAGCCTCTAGAAACCGAACAAGGCAAGGAAATGTACTCTTTCTTCAGAGCCTCTAGAAAAAAAACCAGACCAGCCGACCCTTGACTTAAGCTTTATGAAACTGATTCCAAACTTTTACTTTCATAACTGAAAAATAATAAATGTGTGTTGTTTTAGGCCACTGTGTGCAATAATTTGTTACAGCAGCAATAAGAAACTCATACACTAGGGAGCATTCCATTACAAAATGCAACAAGGTCAACAAAACCAAAAGGTGTGACTCCTAAGTGATCATAGTCCCATAATCCCACTACTGGAGTTAGGAAGAAGAAAGATAAACAGTGCGATGCCATGCTGTTAGTTTGCTAGTGCTGCCATAGCAAAGTACCATAAACTGAGTGGCTTACACAACAGAATTTTATTGTCTCACAGTTCTCAAGGCTAGAAGTCCAAGATCAAGGTGTCAGCAGGGCCACGCTTCCTCTGAAGGCACTAGGGAAGGATCTGTCCCAGGCCTCTCTCCTTGCTTCTGCTTCCCTGGCGTGTGGCAAAATCTCTCCAGTCCTGACATGATTTTCTCCCTATGTGCATGTTTCTGTGTTTCCAAATTTCCCCTTTTTATAAGGATACCAGTCATATTGGATTAGGTGCCCACCCTACTCCAGTATGACCTCATCGTAACTTTCATTACATCTGCAATGACCCCATTCTTAAATAAGGTCACATTCGGAAGTCCTGGAGGTTGGGACTTCAACATATGAATTTGGAATAAGGGGTAGAGGACAAAATTCAACCCATAACACATGGGTAAGTGGGAATTTAATCCTGCCAACGCCAATACCTCCTGTAGTTTCCATGATATACCAGATGTAGGAAGGCTGCAAAGGGATCAGAAAGAAGGTCACTGCCTTCAAGGGATTGACATTTGTGTCTAGACCTACAGTAGGTGGAGTTGCCATAAGGTTTCACACAGTTTCAGGTCTGAAAGCAGAGAGTTCCTAGGTCATCCAAGTGATGACAAATCTTCTAGCAGGACAAAGTCAGAGAGCCACACCTGAAGACTGAGGAAGAGAATCAGCAGGTTCAGGGAAGAGTCTATGCCAGTTTGGGGGGTACTTATAACAATGCAATGCTGAGCTCCTTAAAAGTGCTTAGAGTTTCCCACAAGTCTTGTTCCTATCCATATTTTCAGTCTCTAAGCTGTTTCGGTGACCTAAATCCCGTATTGACACCTGAACATGACCCCTTGGCTCTCCTCACCAAGAGTGCCTTCTAGAAGTAGAAATTCAGAGTAGCACAAAGAGCTACCAGAAAGAAAGAATTGTACTATGGAAGGTATTCAGCTCAAACACACTGAGCGATACAGGATGCCACAGGAGTGAGGGGAAGATCCTTGGCAGGGCAAAAGGACAAAGCAGAAAAACCAAAGAATCAGTGGAGACAGAAAGACAAGCAGGAGCCCCTTTGAAACCCACGGATGAGAGGATAGGTGGAAAACAATGAGAAACGTACCCCTGGGAGTCATGCAACTTGCCCATCCCTGCCCAAGTCGCGACATCAGTGAAAACCGGCCCATCTTCCTAGGACTGTTTAAACCCGCGCTCCCCGCCAGGCACGGCCCACCTTCTCAGAGCACGGTCACAGTGTTAAGCCCCGACACACCGGCCTTCACTACTGCTATTCCTACCGCTTCTTGCCTACATCGTTTCATTTCTGAGGAATTAAAAGAAATATTGATTTCTGTCATTTTATCTTAAAAATAGATTGATAGCTAGCCAGTTGTTAAATACCTATTCAGAATACATGATATGCAAATACCCTTGCAACCCCGTACAGGATGAGAAAAACTTTCTTCCAACAAATATTGAGTGCCCATTATGTGCCAGACGTTATCTTAGGCACTGGGGATGCAGGGGTGAGCAAGACGCAGTCCATGTCCTAGAGGGATTTATAGACGAGGTGCAGAGGTATAAGAGGTGACAACCAAAACACAGATGACAACTGCTACAGGAGATGTACACACAGGGCATTATGTGCACCAGAAGGGGAAACCCGGCCTGGGCTGCAGAGATAGTGTCCTGGAGGCGATGCCAAGACTCTAGTGGCATTAAGTAGATCATGGGTTAACAAACTTTTTCGGTAAAGGGCCAGATGTAAATATTTCTGGCTTCTCAGGTGGTATGGTCTCTTACAACTAGTCAGTTCTGCTATTGTAGTGCAGACAATGCAGCTGTAGACAACAGGTAAACAAATTAATATGAGACACACAGGCACATTCAGGAATGCCAAGCAGATGTTAAAATTTAATATTTTTAAAAGGTAAAATCATGACTTTCATACATATATAAAATAAAGACATGCCAAAGATTTTATTCAATTCATTAATTAATGAGGGAACCAGGAAAATGTTATAACCAATTCGAAGGAGTATTTTTTTAAAAACATACATACATAGGCTATCAGAATGCTAAAATCAATTGGCTAATATCTATATATATCGCTGTCTATTCAGAAATAATCAGTTGCATCTCTACAGGACACAATTTGCATTTCCATGGCAAGAATCGTTTGTATTACTATCAATATCCTAAGACTTACAGAGTTGTAAAATAGCTCAAAGACAATGAAAGACAGATAAGCAGGAAGGATGCACTACACAAGATACCCAGCAATCTTTTTTTTCGTCTCAAAGATTTTCACAATACTTCCTGGCACAGTCCAGCATGACGGGACGGAAGTGCTCTGATGGGTAGGTTCTGCCACTCGATACCTGTAATAGGCCCCGAACACCCGGTCTTCACCACTCCACCTCCCCTGCTTCCTTGCTGTATCAGTTGATTTCAAGACAATTAAAAGAAATGTTGGTATCTGCATGATCATGGGCAAGTTACTTCTTTGTGCCTCAGTTTCCTCATCTATAAAATGAGAATAATTTAGTACCTACCTCACAAGATTGATATCGGAATTAAATTATTTAGTACACTTCATTCCCCTATAATACATTCCCATTTCCCTGGACTCCCTGAAGCCTTCAAGTGTGCTAGTGTGACTCTGTGTCACAAAGCCACCACACCAAAGAATAAAAGAAACACGGCCATCCACTATGGGCTGTTAGAGTGGCAAAGATGAAAGGTGGCTGTGGGCTCATGTGTGGCTTTAGCTGAATCAATTAACTCTCTGGATTTTAGTTTCCCTATCTCCAGGACAGAGAGTTAGAACTATTTAATATAATTATCTCTGAGGTCCTTGCAGAGTCTCACATTCTGTGACTGTGTTAACAATTTTTGCATAGTAATGATACAGCTTTTACACATTTATCAACAACTTTAAAATTTGGTACATTTTAGCACTTTCCTATAAATATGGAAATGCACTTTTAAATTCTTACAGGAATTATAAAAACAAATCAATGGACTTGAGTGCCCTACTCTCTCCTAAACGCGTGCGAGCTCCGTCTACCTCAGTCTCTGTAACCAGAGCTCACCGAGGTAGATTCTGAGGTGAAAATTCCAGGGTGACCTCAGGCCCAGGCCACTGCGGGACATGCGGGTCCTCTTATCCTGCTCTGTTAGGGGAGGAATTGGGAAAGTTGGTTATAAAAGAAACCAGGTGGTAAATCTCCAGGGGTTCTCGCCAGGTGCCCCTGGGCCCTCTGCCTGGGGTCGCTCTGAGGTAACCTAGCAGGGTTGGCAGCAGCCCTGTCAGGGAGGGTTTGCCGTTTCCTCCCTGCCCGAGGACTTCATAGACCCACGCCCCTCTGTCCTGTTAGAGCTTCAGCAGCTTGTGTCAGCTCCCTCGAGCACCGTGATCTTAGCTTCATTCAGGTTCACTGAATCTTATTAAAGGCTGATTAGCTGTTTCAAGGTCTTCATCGACTGACTAATCCTCCACACATTCTGTCCGGGCTTGCTAGGCTCCTCGTGCCTGGTGAAGACTCCTCAGCCCTCATCCCTGGTGAAATCCCCCTGACTCGGGACAATCTCCTTGACTGAGGGCCAGTCTCTTTGGGTGCAGCTTCCTCGACCCTACAATGAGGTGGGCGACCAAGAAGGAAAGGCAGACAAGGCCACCGCCAGGGAAAGCTCATTAAGCTGTTCTGGTTAAAATGAGGCTCCACCAAGGGGTTTCCTCCCAGGCTGCCTCCGAGGAAATGCCCAATCCCACGCCAAGAGACCAAGTGTTCACTTCTCTCCAGCTCAGCTTTAGTTCAACTGAAGGCATTAAACTGTTCGTGTACAACAAATGGATTTTGACATGTAAGTTATACCTAATGGAATTTGCCAGTTTTGAAGGTTCTGTGAGCAACAAAATAAAGGTAGGACTCCACACGTCTGAGTTTGGGTATTTGCTCCTGCTCTCTAGCCCATCCACTCTCTATTTCTGAGAGAAAAGTGAGTCAGCAAGAACAAGAGAAAGTGAAGAGAGATCTAGAAAGATATTCACCAAAAAATTCTAGGCTTTCAGTTGATTTTTACTTTTTCATTTGTTTTTATATCGTCTTATTTAGGATAAATGAACATATATTATTTTTCAGGAAAAACAATAAAGCTGTTTTCTTTTTGGAAAAGAAAAATGAGAGAGAGCAAGACTTTGTTTAAGAAGAACTTTACTGAGACTGCTTCTCACCAGCTGTTCAATGGGCAAATTATTTTTCAGGAAAATATCTCCTGCCTGACAGCCTCCAGGCCTAGCCCCAATCCTGAGAGATAGTTGAGCCATTCTGAGATGGAGGCAGATATACCAAGACATGGCATCAATTTACAGGCAATATCCTATGGCAACATATTCTCTCAATTGTCTGAAAGTAAATTTTTGAAATTCAAACCATGTTGTCATTTCAATTTGTATGCAAATACATATATCGGGAAAAACCATGAAGATATAATAAAATCACTCAAGAATGCAGCAAGCTTTTTAAATTTACATGTCTCAAAAGGGAAAAAAAACTTGTTATGGAATTTCAATGTTTGAAATAATTTTAAAATATAAACATTTAGTGCTTAAAATTTATGTTTTGAACAATAATTGAAACGTCTAAAGGAAAAAACAGTATTTGACTAACAAAACAGAACACAAACCCATTCATTGAACAAACTGAAAAGTCCCTAAATTTCACTCCAACTCCCTGTAGAAGTTTCTACCTAAAAACCAAATACTGCTGCTTGGTTTCCTACTACCTGATGCTTTATGGACGTTGTTGGTTTACATAAAGAAATAAAACAAGTTAGTTCAGCAAATATTGACTGCGAGCTTCCTTGATACTCAGCCCTAAAAAGGAAAAGACATGGTTCCTGCCTTCTAGGAGTTTGCTTTCTAGAACATCAGAAGTGAGCAGACAGACCTGACCTGGAGGAAACAAAATTAAAAACAACGGTGGCATCAAGTTAAAACACAGTAATAAATAAAAACACAAGTAACAGGTAAGAACCATTAAAAAAGCATCTCTGACAATGCTTAAAGGTCTATAACACTAGTGTGGGAGGAATGTTTGTTGAATCTATTCCTTGACTTGTAAATGTTGTGGAAAACTGCGTGTCTTCTTTTTGCTCGGGTCACAGCATTATTCTTCCACGAGGGTATCATTCTCCATGAGCTTCTAGAAATCCCACCTGTGTCTTTTCAAGCAACCAGTAAACGTACCCATTGAAACTGCACAGGTTTGAAATGGATATTTTAATATACTGACAGGTGAATACAATTTAAGACTCTTCCTTAGTTTCACTCCTGTAAACCTACTTGGTAGGAGAATGGATTTCCAAACCACTTAAACCTGCAGTTCCCTCAGGGTTCTACCTGTCAAAGCACAAGGTGAACAGAAATGGGTAAGCCATTAAAGGAACAGAGTCTTGAGAACCCAAATGAAAGTGTTCCACCTGTTCCCCTTGGAAGCAGGTGGGGGTGGGGCTGGGGTCTCTCATTTCTAAGAAACAAGCCCCTCTACTTCAGCACTATTGATAGCTAAGTATCAAGGTGTCTAAAAATGACCACTGCAACATGAACTAGAAAATAAATAAAATAGGGAACAAAATGTCTCTGCATTATCCGTGGCAATTAAAATGGGTTTCAGAGAAAACAAGAACATTTGCTGTAAAATCGAGTTGTATTTCCCTCTGTATACAGAGTGTGTGTGTGTGTGTGTGTGCGTGCGTGCTTGTTAGTCAAAACCTAAGGCAGGTAACTTCACAATCATCTTTTTTGGCAGGTTTTGGAATAGCTCTCATTTTTCTTTTCCCCCTACTTTTAGGTGCCTCAGGGAGAACGTTTTCTACTTAAATCGACTCTCACTTTCAGGTGTGTCTTCACACGCCCTGTTTGCTGCCTGCGCCTCCTACACAGACTCTCGAATCCTGGTGAGTCTTGCCTGCTGTCTCACTGGCAAATTAGAATTTTATGGATTAATTGAAGGTATCAGCAAGTTCAGAATTTGGGGGCTACATGGGGAGTCAGCATAAAGTAAAAAATAGAGTACGTAAGAGCATAGATTATAATTATTTTTACAGAACGATAATCAGATGACATGTGTACATAAGGTTATTGCAACACAAAACAGCATCCAATGGGAAAATTGATGCTTAAAGCATAGTGAGTTACAGCCAGTGATTTGAGCCTTTCTGTACCTTGAAGGAAGCTTCAAATGATGTAGTGCTGAAATACACAATTTTAAATCGTGTGCTAAGTGAATACTTATTTTTGTTATGGGGATACAGCTTGTGATGATTTAGAAAAGGCTCGAATTCTTTAGAACTATCTATATTTTCAAAATATTTTTGTTACTATCCTAGATATTTATAAATATTAAGTTTTAAGAAAAATGTCTGCTGTAATTAAAAGTAAACTTTATTGCTCTGCATTCTACATCCCTCATTGTGATGCAATTTAGGCAAACAGTTGAACTCTCTAGTGACATAACATGAAAAAAAGTTAAACCAGGGAAAGTTAAATATAAGATTTCTATGAGAACTGTCACTTTAGATGTATAAGATCACCCATTTGAAGCATGCCAGAAAAAGTCTTAAAGATTAATATAAATATGTTAATTATAATTATCTACTGTGTTATAAATTACTGTATCTACTGTGTTATAAATTACTGTTTCAGTGCTTGGATTCAAATGGCTTATAGAGAATGGAACTCCGTAAGGCTCCATCCTGGATTCCCCTATAGGTCTTCACAAGGTTTTATATATGATCATTATTCCAGGATTACAGACTTGCTAACAGGTAGAGCTCACTTTGAGATGGAGATTCTGCAGGAAGACTGTTTCTCAGTCATTTTTTTATGACATTGGACTTCCAAAATGAACCCCAGGCTACGTAAAGAGCTTGAATCAGAGAACGGGAAATTTGCCTAAAATCAGGATTTCAAAACACCCTAAAAAGACTTCACAGGGAGGCTGGCATTTGGGTGCAGGAGGGTGGCATCTCAAGGCAAAGGAAACAGCCTTTGAGAAGAGGATTCAGAAAGCAGCACGTGGAGCGCTCAGACTGAAGAACAAGGGATGTGAGAGTGGAGGGGTTAGGAAGGTGGAACTAGAAGGATAAACAAAGGATTTAACAGGAAAAGCTTTGAAGAAGAGAATGTCAAAAATATTCTCATCTGAAAATACAGGAAAAATATTTTTATACTTCCTACTATTCAAATAAAAAATTAAAATGAGGCATAATTTTTTACTTTATTAATGGACAAAGATTTAAAAATTCATAATAATATTGACAAGGGCTCATATCAACTGTTGTTCCCATAGACTGTTGTGAGAGTGTAAATTAGAACAAACTTTTTGCATGGCAGTTGGAAAGTGACCTCAAAGTCTTTATATATTCATACACATTTATACATGTAGTATGTGTATTTGTGTATATGCATATGCGTACATGTATGGACATATACTCTTTGTATACACTCATATGCCTATGTGCGCGCGCACACACACACACACACACACTCTTTGGTTAATTATTTCCATTCCATTTAATATATCCTAGGGAATAATTAAGAATATGAACAAAGATTTAGCAGAAATATTTATAATATTAGAAACAAAGTATACATCAACCAATAGAGAATTCATTTAATAAATTCAGTTTTCTGCAGCCAGAGGAATACTATGTAGCAATTAAAAGAATGGGTATAGGAAAGAAGTTCACCTTCTTTCCTCCCTGTGCACTGAGGTGCATATATACTCCCATCTCTACCAGAGAGCACCCCAACAGTGACTGTGGGATGGAGGAAGGCATCTCTCTCGAGGGCATGGCCAAATCTACAAAGGGGAGAGGCACAGGTTTAATACCGATTTTTAAAAAAATTTGTTGATACAAAAGGATGTCTGGGATGTATTGATTGAAACAAGAAAACTATGTGATATTATTTTTTTAAATTATTTATATGCAAGAAAAAGTATGGAAGAACATACAGCAAGATATTAATTGCTTTTCTCTGGGTGGCAACACTATAGATGATGCTTTTCTTCATTTTACCTGTGTGAATTTTCTACTTTTTCTACAATGAATATGTATTAACCGTAATTTTTTAGAAAAAAAGTTTCTAAGTAAGAATGAGCAAAAAAAAAAAAACAGGTTAAAATTAAAATATGCAAAGGAGATTATATTTTTGCATCTTATTTCCCACAAGCTATTGAATCCTGTCCTTTCAAAAAATGGCAAACATTAATAGTAAACAAATGTTTGTTAAAATTTTACGCCCTCTTATTTTTTAAGGAACTGGACATTGTGAGTATTTTATATCTCTAAGGCATTTAAGAACCATTAGACAAGTTTGAGGGCTTTTAAATAATATGTGATGATGACAATTATTGATTCTGTCAGGAACTGACTTTAACCTTTTTTTAATCTAGAAGAATTGAATTTAATCATTTCCTGACAAAAGAATGCAATTTCAACTGACCCTTTTTTTGCACCTTGGTAAGTATTAGTTGTCTAAATCCATTTTCTGTTTGTATTGAATTGTTCTAAAATATTCCACAGGAATAGATTTTAAACACGTCCAAACTTCTTTCTTCTATACTGCTATGTATTCGCATAGCTATTTTGTTGTGCAATTGTGTTAAGCAACTGAAAAATTCCATTCAAATGTGTTTAGTTTCCACATGCAGCTATTTCTATCATTCTTTAATAGAATATTATCAGCAGATAAGTCTAGTAAGGTACTAAAGAATGGAGAGAATAGTTTCAGATTGTTAATTCACAAATACAATGCATTTAATTTTTTAAAATAGCTCTGCTTTGAAGGTAATATTTGTCCCAGTGATGAGGTCTTATGAAGAATTGATAGGCAAAATACCCTCTTCTAAGTAAGGAGCAGCTCTAAGCTAAAAGGCCAAATTCTCCATGCTTCTGCTGTTTTTAATAAGCTAAGAATTATTTGCATTAATCATAGAGAAGATGTTTCCAACAATTACTCTCTTTGATCTGAGTTTTCTGCATTTATAACAGCCCAGCCTTTGGTTACTGAGTGCTAACTAAATTGCTTAGAATCTTCTCTTCAAAAATTTGTGCTGAATTTCTTCACAGTAGCAAACTTTCAGAATCTCGCCT
>CAUYSK010100672.1:0-25194 GCA_963575035.1 Avahi laniger
TTACACATTATATAATTGTATCAAAATATTACATATACCACAGAAATGTTTATACATCTATTACAAATCAATTTAAAAAATAAATTTTTAAAAAAGGAAAAACACCCATCTTTGTTGATTGAATTAATATCTAAAATGCAAGGAAAATTTGCTAATTACTATTTCTATAAAATCCAGAAATCAGATGTGTCAGACCTAAATGATTAATGTTAATTCCGGGGAGATATATAAACCACTGGTTGCAGCATGGTTCATATAACAACATTTTTATTCCCACACAAAGTCACAAAAGCTTATTGTTTATTAGAGTTAGTGGCGGTCTTTTCTGCCCTCCATGCCTTACACACAGTGAGAGCAAAGGAAACGCCAGTGATACAACCCCTTTTGTTATTCTGACCTGCACTGAACACACATTTCCTATTCTGAAAGCACAGAGAGGTACTAAGTCCACGGGGCTGCTAACATTTTTATGGTATACATGGAACTTGGCTCTGTTTGCTTAATCAACGGTAAACAAAGAGCCCTAACCAAACAGCACTTGCCATAAAGAACTCAACACGGGGTGTGTCCACTTGGATGCTGTCTACAAGTTTTGTTGAAGCAAGTTTCAGAAAGATCAAATGAAATGTTTCACCAGCAAGCAAACTGGATGGCTAATTTGCATGACCCTCTAGAAACCAATGTGGTGGTGTTTCTCAGCAGCCTGGAAAATTTTATTTCACACATGCAAGCCAGTAGTTTTATTTTTAGGAATAAATTTTAAGGGAAAAAGATTGGAGATTATGACAAAATTTCATAATACATGAGGATGTTCGTTGCAGCATTCTTTATGTTATAAAAATTGCAAACAACCCAAATATCCACTAATCAAGGAATAATTAAATAGATTCAGATGCATTCATATGATATGATGCAATGTGATACAATATATGACATGATATTGCAATACATATAATACAGCCCCATCTAATGACATGGGATACTGTTTAATACAGTATTAAATGGCAGAAAACTATATGGAATGCCAATTTGTTTAAAAATCAGCCTACTTTTAATACATACACACACATACTTTTTTAAAAGACTACATTCCCCCCATAAAGGCACTTCTTATACTAAACTGCCAAGGTACTCATCTGTTTTGCCTTCCACTCTCTCCTCTCCCTCTTGTTCACCCCTCTACATACGCACATAGTGACCCCAGCCAGATGGTAAATGATATAGGGGGTAGGATCTTATCCACTCCGTTCACTAACTTTTCCCCCAAAGTACAGTGATGCATACCATGGAGCTCAATAAATACCCACCTAAGGCGATGTCTGGTAATAAATGCTGAGTATCTAAGAAAGCAACTTACCAATGTTTTTACAGTGGTTATTTCTAAGGTGTGAGGTTACATATAATTATTTTTTTAAAAAACTCCTTTTCCTAGTTTTCTATATTGTCACATGTTTATCATTAGCATTTTTTACAGAAATGAACTTTAATAAAGCAAATTATGCTTATTTGCTTTCATATGCATATTTATTCCATTGTTCAGTTTAATAAATGTTAAGTACAAACAATGAATAATGTTTCACCATCCATCTAAGTAGGGTGAAACATTTGAGTAAGAAGAAATCATGTACCATTAAAAAGTAGAATGATTAATTTTCTCTCTGTTTAAGATAAGCAAAGAAATGGGAGCTATTAAATCCATAAATCTGACAGAAAATAAAACATGCTATTGAAAAGAGAACAAAGCCAAGAACATGTTCTCCTTGTTAGCAAAAGATCTAGTACAATGTTCAAAATTCTTCTACTACGCTCTACTTAAAAACAAAGAGAACTGTGGTTTGAACAACATAACCCAATGTTCCTTTGGAAAATAGGGAGTAGCACTCTCTTTCTACAACACTGCCTTTTCCTTTCCAATCCCTACCCACCTTAAAAAGAGCCTTAAAGGTTCAAATGCTACCTATGACCATTTGCCTTTTTTCATTTAAACACAAGCGTATGTTCATCATTAAAAATTTTGCAAATACCATACAAGAAAATGACTCAGAATATGAAAACCAAAAAATAACTAATGACATTATTCTGTATATTTCCATGCAGATTTATGTATGTATGATTCAACTGTGTTAAAATACATACACACATAAAAATGTGTACTTTAACAAGTATTTTATTGACTAATACCTATCTACTATTATATACACATTAAACACATTTTATTTCCCAGTGTTAGTGTCCTTACTTATCTTACAAAGAGGAGGCTAATAAGAATTAGGATAAACAGACTGATAAATGACATATATGTATGTATCTGTACACATATATATGCACACATACATATCCATTGATACATACATATTATACACAGTCAAGGATTATACTGTCCTTAATTCTACTTCTGGAATGGGTCCTATTTTATTAATACAGACTCATTTCCTCACTGGAACATGGGCTGCTGTTATCCATGTCATCATATTACCCTGCCATTAATCATTACATTATGGTTCTGTGATTTTTGAACATCATAATTCCAAAGCTTCAAAAGGATTATAATTCTAAATTAGTTTTCCTAAATATAGGCAGCAAAAACATGAAAGGAAAAATGATCTTTTTAGAAATTATAAATTCGGGTTTTTTTCTTTACAAAACTAATGTAGGCACTTTGCGAAAATTCTGCAAATACAAAGGAGGCTGTAAACCCACCCACTATCATACCAACCTAAGAAAATCACTATCAGGCCTTTGCTTTTTTCTTTCTAATCTGCACACACATGCATGGACATGTGTGTTTTACTAGATGTAATTCCGGTGGTGGTCACATTTTATGTCCTGCTTTATTTTTTTAACTACTCAGTCCATTTTTCCATGTAGTGACATAGGCCCCATGTGCATCCTTTCCAAGGGCTGTAGAAAGGACAGGATTATGCCAGAATGTTGCCCACTCTGGCTGTGTTCCTACTGGGAGGCTCTGCTGTGAACTGGCTGCTCTTTCTGCTGCTGTCTGATGGAATTGGCCTCTTCCCTCAGAGTCTGGCCAGGGAAAACAGAGATGAACCAAAAGTGAGCCAATTTTGTAGCTCATTAGGAAATTCATTAATGTGATTTGAAATTTTAAATTTGAAGCCAAAGTGAGATTTGGGGGCAGCTTGCAATTTTCTGAGGTCCAAAAATGACATTTTAAAGTTGGCTCATCAATTGAATGGCTGACATTTAAGGTTTTGTTAAAACATTTGACACGAGGGCCCACTCAGGCTGACTGAGCTACCTCTACAAAGGATGGAGGGCTGGCCAGGGCTGGCCAATGTGGGCCATCACTCAGGAAATGAAGCATCTCCTATGAGGAAGGGAGGACACCAAGGTGGGAAGAGCACGGTCAGGCCACAGGGCTCAAACCTTCTGCCTTGCCGCTGACAAGATATAGAGGTTAGACCCCCCTCCATGCTTCAGCTTTCTCATCTGTCATACTAGCACCTACTAACCACCAAAATGTACAATCAAAACAGAAAATACCAAGCATTGGCGAGAATATGGAATAATCAGAACCCTCATATGCTGCTGGCTCATGAGTGTAAACTGCTTAGGAAAATTATTTGGCAACATCTGCTCTAGCAAGTGCATGCACACCCTGTGACCCAGCGATCCCACTCCTGGGTACAGACACAGCAGGGTCCCTGGAAGACGAAATGCTCACAGCAGAAGTATCTGTAACAGGCCCAAACTAGAAACTACCCAAATGTCCACAGACAGCAGAAGGGATCAGTGCACTGAATACCACACAGCAACCAGAATGAAGAATCTGTACCATGTGCAGCAAGTGGGTGAATCTTACAAACAGCACTGAAGAAAAGAAACCAGACTCAAAAGAGGAAATATGTATGTTTCCATTTATAGAAAGTTCAAAAATAGGCAAAATTAATTTCTGCCAGTATAAGTCAAGATTGGCATTATTTGAGGGAGTAATGACGAAAAGAGGACACAGGCTTCCAGGAGCTGGTCAGTTTCCACTTCTTGCTCTGGGAGCTGGTTACACAGATGTGTTCGGTTTCAGTGTCATGGGTGATGCCAAGCTTCCTGCTTTCTCCTGGGCGTAGAGACCACAGTTTAGCTAAAGCTGCTAACTGGAAGCTGCTTCTCTGGATTCCCATCCCTACTTCTCCTTCCTCCTCCTTCTCATTTGAATTTTACTTTCTCTCTCTTTACAATTCTGTGACTTAATTCACTACAGTTCTAAATTATCTCTCTTTCTCCACAACAGCATATACCTGTCATATACAGCATATATAAAAAGAGTTTAATTCTTCTCTGGTTAGAATTCAGGGAAACTGAAAGCTCTTAGTGTCACTAAACAAAATTCAGTATTGTTATGAAAGTTAAAGTCAGCAGCGGCCATAATTTAGCAATTAGTTTAACCTGTCATTAGTAGCTTTCATTTTTCTTATTAAATCATATCTTGCAGGCCTCTGGCCATTTTGTAGCTCTTATCTGAGTCTCTTTAACTAGTTTCCTTATTATTTGGGTTCATATACAGAGGCCTAGCCCAAAGAAAGGGCACATTGTATGCTACTGGACAAATTCCAGTTCTGCTGATTGACCACAGACCTCAAATACACAAGCACCAGGTGGGCCATGGCACAGAGACTCATCGGAGTAAAGAGCAGGACTGTGTCTCAGCCCTGACCCACAGGCTTCCCCCTACAGGAGGTCCTGGCACAGAAAAGACACTCTGGGAATGTTCACACCTTTTTCCTTCTCAAAAGCAGGGAGACAAAGGGCATGAACAAAATGCACTGAATTCCCACCTCAGAAATCGTGGGGAAGGCCAAGTGTCAAAGACCTTGATTTATAAGAAAAAAGATTATTTTTCAAAACGAATAATATACCAGAGATAAGGAACACCCTTGCCGGTATCCTGTCCCCAAATTTGCTGAAGGCAGCTCTGTCTGTCTTTGGAAGATGAAAACATCAGGGTCAGACTGTTGTTATAACGGAAGCAGCCAGATTTACACACTTGATTTTAAATACCACTGGTAAAAGAAATGCTTAACATGGGCGTACCAGGATACAACCATGGCCAATCACGCCACACAATGATCTGACAAAAAAAGGGCAGGAACAAAGAGCAGGTCTAGTCTGCTATTACCTTTTTCAAATTATTTGTTGATCTCTTAAGCTAAGCTGTTTATTCTCAATGTTGAAAATTAAAAGCCAAGAAAAGAACAACACGGTTTGACCGAACAAACCTCAAGACTCTAGTTTCTCTTTCTCGTTTTACTCTTTGACCTTGTGCAAGGCACACGCATAATGCGAACGTCTCAGACAGCTCTTCCCTAATATGGAGTGGTTGCCAGCTCTGTCACTGCAGAGCCAGGTGACTCTGGGTCAGTGACCTCACATCACCAAAATTGTCTCAATGGGGATCATTAACTTTTATTGGAGATAACAATTAATGTGAGAATGAAATTAGACCAAGTTCCATAAAACACTGAACTAGTAAGTCAGATCACAAAGGCAGGTGGGTTTCAGGTTCAAGGATCTGGAGAATGACAACTTGGACTTGGCCCAGTTACTCCACTTCAGTGCAGAGGAGGTACATACACATACATATACACACATATACATTTAAAAATTAAATATTAATCAGAAATCCTCAAGAGAGTGATTAGAGCCATGGGAGGAACATGCCAGGTAGAAGGAGCCCAGAAGTCCTTGTGTATTACAGTGTGAGCAAATTTCTGCATCCTGCCATTGCACCGTCTGCCTTCTGGTTCTTCCTGTGCCATACAGCTCCTCGAGTTTCAGTGCAGCCCACCTGGCTGTGCACTCAGTACAGGTCGGTGTGAGCATTCTCACAGAGCCATCATTATTTGAGAGCTGGCAGTCCACCCTACCACACCTTGCTTGTTTCTTGGAGATACGGGGGCTCCCAGGTTATAAGTGCACATCTGAGCCATGGGACCGACCTTCAGTGGCCACTCTCCCATCCCTGCCTCCTCCAGCTCTACAAATCCCCCACGGCTCCCTGTAGAGGCTGCACTGGCCACACTGTGGTAGGAGCTCCTCCCTTGAAGGGACTCTAGCCAAATCCCCCACAGATGTTAATCTTGAAGATCCAGAAAGAAATCAGAATTCCTGGGATTCTTAGGAAATCCCAAAGTCATAAATTTCTTAAATATTTTCAACATTCTGCATACTTTTCATTCATTATTATGGATATGTAAAGATGTGTTTGACAAAAAGAAGTATCTACAAACTTTAAAGTCAGCAGTGGCCATAATTTAGCAATTAGTTTAACCTGTCATTAGTAGCTTTCATTTTTCTTATTAAATCATATCTTGCAGGCCTTTGGTCATTTTGTAGCTCTTATCTGAGTCCCTTTAACTAGTTTCCTTCTTATTTGGGTTCATATACAGAGGCCTAGCCCAAAGAAAGGGCACATTGTATGCTACTGGACAAATTCCAGTTCTGCTGATTGACCACAGGCTTCAAACACTCAAGCACCAGATGGGCCACGGCACAGCGACTCATGAGAGTAAAGAGCAGGACCTGATAATTGCTGACTATATTTTGACAACCCATCCAGTTCATGAATATACTCTATTCTTCAATTCCACTATTCCCTGAGCACCAACTGTCTGTGATTTACAGAACCGCCACCTGCCTTGTGCCCCAGCGTTTCCATGACCTTGACAACAGGCAGTCACACCCCCACACCCTTGCTCGAGACTTTATATCCCTCAAATCCCACTTTATCTCGACCTCCCCCACAGCCCTGTACAGGCACATTTAGAGACTTTTAAACAGCCAGTGTATTTATACCCGGACACAACAAACATCACCTGAACTCAAGATGTGTGGGGTTCTAGGGAGGGAGCTGAGCATCCGGGGCAGGAGACCAGCCCCGGGGGACTTTTACCCAAGTTGACACTTGAGCAAAGAGCAACTCCAAGCAAGGTAGGAAAGCCGTCACTGACAGGAGAAGTGAAGGATTGGAGCAAGATGGTACCAGGTCACCGGAGGAGGAGACGCGATCAGCCAGGGAATGGAGAGGTGAACAGAAGGACACACAGGCTGGGGTTACTGGGGAGGCAGCTTCTGCCTGCTCTGCCCACTGCTGTGGTGCAGCTGCCTTCGCATCTCTGTCTACAGTCTACGAGATGGAGCCTCTACACTCCTCAGCAGTGGCTTACTGTATCCTTTCCTGCCACCCTCAACTCCTGACAGGATGCCCCATTGTATACCAATAACATTTCTGATCCATGAGGAGGACTTTCATTTTGAGAAAGAATAAGACTAACTCAACCACTGCTGCTCTCTGCTTCTTCCCCAGTTGGACTCCAAAATCTAGATTGTATACATCCTAAAGCTTCTCATCAGATCCCGCAGCTCAGCACACCAAGGCATGCAACACAAAGAAAGAAGGTGATTCTTTTCTGCTCACTTTGTCCCCATCCTTGTCCTTCCCTGAGCTATTTACTGTGGTGATCCTGTTGGCATAACATGCTGGTTTGGGCTTCCTCCAGCTCCCAGCCTGGGTTCCAGACTCACCTCTGCCATCTGGGCATGGTGTTTGTTCATGCTGCTCCCTGAAACCTGTATCTCAAGTGTGATCTTGGGCCCTCCCTCCAGAAAAATGTCCTGAGGGTAGATACAAAAAGCAAGGCCTATCACTCCTGCTTCTTCTGCCCTCCCTGTCCCCAGGCTTGCAGAGCTCATGTATCTCTCAGAAGGCTCCAAATGCCATGCTGCAGTCAGTAGTACTTTTAGGCATAGCAAGGAATCTGATGCATGGCCACAGCATCAAGTTATGTTGGTTGAACTGCATCCACAATTCCCCAGATAGAGATACTAAGGTACTCAGTACTGTCAAATCACAGCATTAGCCAGTGCATCATAAGATAGTCAAACATAATTTAGAAAACATATTCAGAAGAGAATAAAGAAAGCTTATTGTATTTATCAGTATTTTTGCTTGCCATATTTTTTTCTTCCTTCTTGATATTCTAAGATTTCTTCTATTATCATATTATCACTTCCTTTCTGTTTGGAGAACTTTTTTAAAACCATTCTTTTAGCAAAGGTCTACTGGCAAGAGAGGCTTCGTTTTCCTTCATCTGAAAATGTCTTGATTTCCCCTTCATTCCCGAAGAGTATTTTCACTAAGTATAGGATTCTGGGTTGACAGTGCTTTCCTTTCAGCCCCTGAAAAATACATGCCACTTCTTTTCTGGCTTGCATGGTTTCTGTTGAGAAATCTGCTGTCATTCCAATCGTTTTCCCTCTAAAGGTAAGGTGTCATTTTTCTCGCAAGAGTTTTCTGGGTTCATTCTGTCTGATATTCATTTAGCTTCCTTTTTTTCTTTTGGTTTGTGTCTGTTGCCAAATTGCAGATGTTTTCAGCAATTTTTCTTTAAGTACTTTTTCAGCTCTCTTTCTCTTCCATAATTCTAATAATATGAATTTAGATCCTGAATTAGAATCCTACAGGTTTCTGAGGCTCTATTCATTTTTTAAATCCAATCTACTTTCTCTCTGTTGTTCACATTAGGTAATTTCTATTCTGCTATCTTCTAGCTCACTGACCCTTTCCTCTGTTCTTCTATTCTGCTATTGAGCTACCATTATTGTATTTCTCAAATTTAAAAGTTTCATTTGGTTTTTTAAAATATCTTTTATTTCTTTGCTGAAATGTTCAACTTTTTTATTAAAGCTTTTTTCCCCCCCAACATGCTTAAAATTGCTCATTGAAGTATTTTTTATCAGGACTGATTTAAAATCTTTGCCTGATAATTTCATCCTCTCTGTCATCTCACTGTTGGCATCTATTGACCGCCTTTTTCATTTAGCTTGAGGTGTTCCAGGTTCTTGGTATGATGAGTAAGTTTTTACTGATATGCATTGTTGTATTATGTTTGTATTATGTTCTGAGACTCTGGATCTTATTTAAACCTTTGTTTTTAGCTGTCTTTCCCTGACATCACTCTGGATTTGTTATTTCCAAACAGAGGCAGAAAGTCCAGATTTCCCATTTGGCCTCGGTTGACACCCGAAGATGGAGTTTCTTGTTGCTGCTGGGTAGAAATTCTGGCTCCCACATGGTCTCTACTTACTCCACAGTGGGGGAGGCCTCATCACCACTGGGCAGTGGTGAAAATTTGTGCTCTCTACTAGGCTTCCTCTAATACCTCTCTGGCAGGAATAGAGGAAGGGCACCTTGTTTCTGCTAGGTGCATATGAAAGTCTGGCTCTCCATGTGGCCCCACTTACACCAGAAGGGTGGTGGAGACCTTGTTATTGGCCAGTAAGGAAAAAAGTCCCACCTTCCAACTTGATGTTTTGGGTAGGAGTGGAGGCCATAGATTTTTTCTATGTTGTTTGGAGTATAGCAGTTATTATCTAAAAGTCTTCTGTTTTGTTTGACTGCCTCTTTCCTGGTCCTTTGGCTTCTGTTAGCTTTGAGAGATGAGAGCATTTTCGTCTATGACAATTTATATTTCCAGGTTACCAGCTTTTTCACCTCCAAGTCTCAAATATATGAGGCAAAAAGAAAACCCAGGGAACTCAACACCGTGTAATTCCTCAGTTCCCAAGGTATATAGCCAGTTCATAGTCTTCTTATATTTGTCTTAGATATAGTGTCCAGGTGGTTAGTTATACTGAGTGGGGGGAACAGAAAGAAGTATGCTTACTCCATCTTCCTAGAAGTGAACATCAGCCAGTTGTCAGCATTTTTACAATGTACCTAGAGTTGGGCTATAATTTCCCACCTGAATATGTGTGAATATCATAACAAGTTACAAATTCATTTCCCAGTTTTCAAGATTCATCCCCCCCCCCAAAAAGTATACTTTAAATGATGATTATTAGTATTTAGCCAATACAGTGAGTTTAAATATTCCCTTGAAAATAGTTGGAGGAGAGGGGTAGATCTCCTGTCATTTAACTGTCTACCTATGCGCACTGAAAAATAAAAACTAAAGACATACTGTCTGTGATATTTACAGAAACAAGGTCAATCTGCCAGTGCTAATTTGCTGCATCGCTTTATGCAACATGCTTAATTCCTAGGGGCTTGGAATCCATGTTTACGAAATGAGCAGGTTATACCTGAATTCGAGACTGATTTCTAAGTTTCACTTTAGCTCTAAAATTCCATCGCTTATTCTGGAATATTCTCCCTCTACTTCAGAGAGGTATCTAAGGTTTGATAATGTCAGTTCTCATGACGGGCTTCCCACAGCTGAAGGGAAGGCATAAATTCAAGTGAAGTTTTGCCACCAGAGGCATCCTTGTTGTTCCCAGTAATGGGAACAGTTGACCACAATCACCTCTGTGTTGGGTGATCAGCAATACTGAGGCCTCTACTGATGCAGGAGAGCTGATGCCTTAAAAGTGAAGGCACTAGAGGGTGAGGACTGGCCCTCAGGATTCATGAGGAACCAGCCCAGGAAGGAGAGCCTCCCTAACTACGGGTCTTCGACACATGACTTTGGAAACCACCTTCGAAGCAGGAATGTTTCTCTAGGAGAAAACAAACATTCTCAGTAGCTGCATCCCAGGCCAATGAGTCCTGCTGGGTTGGCTGCGTGTGTTCAGAATTTCCACTTCGCATTTAAAAGCTCCCTTTCGTATTTAAGCTATCAAAGCAGAAAGTATGATTTTCTCAGAAATTCTTTCCTCATCTGCCCACTGACCCCATTCTCTACTTTGTGTAGAAATGCTTTGTTTCTACAACCAGAATGCAACAGAAGCTACTAAACAGATCCTACAGAAGGTATGCAGGGAAGCAGAAAATACATGAGACAACTTCCCTAAATAAAAAGCATCAGAGTATTCAACTCTACAGAAAAAAAGAAAAGCCTCGGCAGCTAGGAGTCTCCTCTGGCCACAGGCTGGTACCTGAGTGAATATACAAAATGAAGAGAAACATCAAAGGTCTAAATAATGAAGCATCAGCCATAAAACGAACACTAGCATTTATTTCTGCTTGTAGAGAATCGCCTAATAACAAAAAAAGAGAATGTACTTTCCTTTAGGAAAAGCCAAACCACAAAATCATGTCAATTTACTAAACAGAAATGAAAATTTAAAGGTAAATATAATTATGTAATTCATAGACCAGATCAACCAGCCAGGAGAGAGCCACCAAGAGTTCTTACCCTGAGTTCTTATGAGTCCTTACTGTGTTGCAGGGGCCGTCCGAAGGGCTTTCATTTAAAATAAGGGTTAAGACTTTTAACCATCACAAGGTGTCAGTCAGGTGCCCCCAGCACTTTCATCGTATGGAGGGAAAGGTGAAGGCACAAAAAGATGAAGCTCAGCAACACAAGCTCCTGGATCTGGTTCTGGATCCATAGAGCTGGATACACCTGGTACCGGGGGAGCTGACCCAGGAGGGATGAAGGAGAAGGTAGGAAGGGAGGTGAGAGTGGCAGAGTGACAGGGCAGGGCAAAAGCCACATGGCAAAAGCCCAGGCTGGGGGAAATGCAAGTCCCTGGCACTTGCCACCTCCTTTCAGGGCTCAGGGATGCTGCACAGGACAGGAGACAAGCCACAAACATTGGCCTGTGGCTGGGATCTTGCAGTCTGACCTGGGACCTTGTCTGTGCCTTGCTTCAGGGCAGGTGTGTTCATGTAGGCTCCAGCACTGGTGAGTAGGGCAGCAGGTGGCGGGTAGATGGGATTCTGAGAGCAACACAAAACCAGGTCCCCCAAATCAAGGGCCAGGACCAGCTTGGGAAGTGAGGCAGCTCAGATTCCAGGCACATTATTGGCATGGAATGGGGCAGAGTCACAGCTCAGACTCCCTTATGTGGGATGAGAAATGTGGCCCAGGTGGCTGCAAGATGCTCAGCCTGGAAGATGTAAAAGACAAGCTAAGCATCGCAAGGTGGGTGACTAGGGGTAACTGTCACAGCTACAGGGGCTGAGCACATGAACATTAAGGGGTGGGGAGTGCCCTGGCAGAGGCCAAGGAGATATGCCATTCTAGTAATAATTCCAGAGGTGGTCAACTAAAAACCCTGCCAACCTATGGGCATGTCACCACATCTGGAGAGCCAGATGTGGCTGGACATGCAGGAGCTGGGGCTAGGCCCTTCGGGCCTGAGGTACAGGGATAAGAATCAGCCAGGGAAGGGGGCTTGAGTCCCAGACACACCCCCATCAATAGAGAAGAAGCTCATGCAGAATGGGGGCCTGTGAGTCAGAGCAGCAGGCACAGGTGAACTGCTCTTCAGGGGACTTAAGGAGAAGGAATCTCTGGGATAGGGCAGGAATCTCCCCATCTGGGAGAAGGAGCTCATTATAAGTGACCCAAGAGTCAGGGAGAGGTTGTTGACGAATTTTCTTAGATGTCAGCTTTGGAAATGGACCAGGAGCTGGGCCTGTTGGCTTCAGGAGCTGAGTAAGGAGGGCAAAGCAGCTGCTGCCCCCAGGAAGGGGCCTGCTTCCAGGCACTGAATGAGGAGGCTGTCACTCCACCAGCACGGCAGGGGCGAGGAAGAAACTCTGAGCCCCACACTGTTCGCCGGTGCTGACCTCAGCTGTGTTTTCAGACCATTTCTGGCTCAATGATTGAGTATGTGCCTAAATTACTATGTTGATGAAAGCTGCCTTTACAAACTGCTGTGGAAACTTTCCTCCTTATTACCTTTCAAGTCCTGAATTCTATGCACACATAATGCCAAAGAAATGTTTTCTGAGGCCAGAGGTCTGAGGAATGAAGGTCAGGCCAAGAATTAGTGCCACAAAAGCTTTATCAGGGCCCAGCAGTTGAGCCTCTGACATTTGCAGTGGAAAAGTAAATAAGATCAGGAATTTAGAACCACAAAAGCAACCTAGTAGAAAATTGTTATTAACGAATATGGGATTATGGGGAGAGTGTATCCAGGATATCCAAATTAGTAACTGTAAATCTTTGAAGGGCCACAAATTAAAAAGTGAATAAGGGTATTAATATGATTTCCTTTTTCTACACTGCAAGCACATTTACAGCATGAAATTCTCCTGAAGGCAAACTCCCATAGGCTAACGTCTGATAACTTTACAGTGTCAGAGATGTCATACGAATTATGAATATGGGGCCATTCTAAAGCCATATGTTATTTCAGAGGTCATGATGTACAGTTCCACCATTAACTTAAGAGGAACATGAAAGGCTCCATTCTATCCAGAGATGCACATACTCTCCACTGTGATGTGGAATGAACACAGTGTGCTTTCCTTTCAAACTATGTAAGAAAGCCAGTACCAGGGCATGATTCAGAGGCCACTTGCACATGACCGAGATGACAATATTTCACAGCAAAGGCAATATATGACTAGTTAGCTTAAACTTTAGATGCCTAAAAACTATATATAAAAAAGGCATACCCCTAAACAAAATTCCGAAAAGCTTCTTTTTGAGTTTTATAAATTCTAAACTGCTTAACCCTACATTCAAGACCATCACTGTCCAATAAAAATATAATATGAGCTATATATATATATGTATATAAAAAAGGTAAAACTTTCTAATAGCCACATTTTAAAAAGTAGAAAAGAAACAGGTGAAATTAATTTTAATAATACATTTTGTTTAAAATGTAATTGTAGAAACATTTCAATATGTAATCAACGTAACAATGTGTAATCAATATAAAATTGTTCAGATATTTTACATTCCTTTTTCATACTCTATCATTGAAATCTTGCATGTATCTTACCCTTAGACTACATCTCAACATGGACAAGCCATAGTCTAAGTGCTCAATGCCACATGTGGCTAATGGCTACTGTGTTATCCCAACATCCCGTTCCCCGTATTCTGACTGCAACCCCACTATTTCCTCATCCCTGAACATACTCCTTTTAGCAAGCAACCAGTGCCAGATTTTCCAAGATGGTCCCAATTTCACGCATTCTGTCCCCTGGTGCCAGATTTTCCAAGATGGTCTTAATCTCACCCATTCTGTCCCACAGAGCCTGGGTGGCCTTGTTTTCAGTACCAAGGGCACTGTGCTGCTCTGGCTACTGGCCCCAACTCTAGGGCTACTCCGCCCAGCTTTGAATCCACCTCCACTATGCGTAACCTGAGCAAGTCATTTAACATTTTTAGAGCTTCAGTTTCCCCATTCTGAAATCAGATAATAATAGTGCCTTTCCCATGGTGGTTAAGAATGAGAGAAGGTGACATTCCCGGAACACCAGGCTCTTTTAACGTTGTTAGTAACAGTGGAAGTAGAGTTATCAGCAAAGCAATCTCTTCCTCCTCTGTCCCATGACGGGTCCTGATTTGGGGTTGGGAAAACACGTCCCCTTTTCTATGCTTATTACTTTACCCAGGACGCCCCTGCTGCCAATACCTGTGCTTCAATCCACTAAAAAATCCTGTCTATCTTCAAGGGTCAAATCAAATGCACCTCTCCTTCGGGACATCTTTCCCTTTTCCGACCTCCCTCCTGCAAGATGGAGGTATTCCCGTGGGTCTGCCTTAATGTTTTTATATCTCACCATCTGTAGCATTCTATTTATTCACAGAGGACTCAGCTGACTTTCTGGACCCTTCCTCAGGGGCTAAGGCCTTTATTAAATCTGTGAACCTTTCTCTCTTTCCCTGTCCCTTCACTCACTACATATTTGCCCAGAAGATTCCTGACATACAAATTACAATTTTGAATCAAAGGATGAATATTCAACAGCTTTGATTTAATATATTTGGCCTTTTCACTATTATCAAAAATACCAATAAATAAGTAAAAAGGAGATTTTAAAAAATCTTGTGATGTCCCTTCTAGCTTTAAAATTGATCCTCTCCACCCTCCGGCCCACTTTCTGTGGTCCCCGACCTGCCCTCTGTGAATCTCCCTGTGCCTCCCAGTTCGGTTTCCTTGTCTTGGTCTGCCTGTGTTGTTATAAAGGAATACCTGAGGCTGGGTATGAAGAAAAGAGGTTTATTTGTCTCACGGTTCTGCAGGCTGTACAAAAAGCGTGGCACCAACATCTGCTTCTGGGGAGGGCCTCAGGCTGCTTCCGCTCGAGGCCGAAGGTGAAGCAGAACCAGCTGTGCAGGGACCACATGGCGAGAGAGGAAGCAAGAGAGACAGAGTGGAGGGAGGTGCCAGGCTCTTTACAACAACCAGTCCTGCGGGAACTAAGAGCGAGAACTCGCCCCTGTGAAAATGACACCAGGCCGTTCATGAGGAGCGTAAGGCCAGGCCACGCTCCTGACCTGGCACCAGGCCAATGACGCAAACACCTCCCACCAGGCCCACCTCCAACACTGGGGATAAGATTTCAACATGAGACTTGATGTGGCCAAACAAACCGTATCCAAACTGTAGCCCTCCTACTGGGCCTTCCCCCATCACAAAGTGCTTCTCAAACAGAGCTCTGTCTGACCTCCCACTCCACCGTAAAAGGCACCTGCTCTCAACTCGACTCCGACTTTTCAGGGCCTTTCCAGGTGACTGGCTGGTGATCCTGATCTACCAATGCTGTGGAAGGATTTACAGTCTTGAGGCAGTCCCCTGTGAGACAGCAGATTCATTAACCAGACCAGTTAATGCCACAGGGTTAGTGCAGAGTCCCAAGAGCTACAAATGGCCGGTGGGATGTCGGTGAGTGAGTACACAGTTATTTCATAAACCATAAGGCATGTTTATTCCAACTGAGTAAAAACAAGGTGATCCAACTTCCAGCTTCAAACAAGGATATAACCAGGGGTATTAATTAATTAGATCGATTTCAGTGTCCAAAACAAGGAACAGTGAGAATAAAGGAATTTTACTTTTTGAGATAGAAACTTCTAGAAATGTTAAGTTCTTATGATAAAATTTTCATTTGTTTAAAATGAAAATGAATCTTCAATGAAGAAAGATCACTAACTCATTTCATTAAAGCACTGTGTTCTTTCTACTTTAAAAAAAAAAATCTAATGATAAATCCTTAAAGGAGTTTCTGTATAACACAATGGAAACACGAATTATTTCTAATTTTGAGAGAGGCTTTGCATCCCCACTGTGGGTCCTCCACACACCCCGGCAGCTCTTATTTATTTCTTCACAACACTTAGACCTGACCGACGGGGCATGGAAGAGTCCCCCCGGCAGTGGCAAAGAGGGTGTGGGCCACATCGGCCAGGGATTAATGCTGCCATGATGGGCAGCAGAAACAGGCTCCAAGTGCGTTTATTTCCCCTTCCTTAACGCAGGCCGGGGGAGGGGCTGCCACGCTGCCACTGCTGGGCTGTGTCCCTACGCTCCTGTGAGACAGACATGCAGGAAGCTCTCTCACACTTACTGCCCTCCCCTCCTTTCCTTCCCTTGGCCCTGGCCCAGCCTGGCCCTGGCAGTCCTTCACCGTACCCTGTCAGTTCAGTAAACCCTGACGATCCACGGCCAGTCCCAGTTACAGGAAACAATTTCATCACCTCTAACCCCTGCTGCCCCACAGACCAAGTCCGTTAGAGCACCGGCAACCTTTGGAAGTCATCCAGATAACTAACTGGCTTTTGGCAAGCACATATTAAAATGAGAAATTTTAAAGCTGTGGCTATCTCGTCAAGGACTCCAAGACTCAATGTGAACCCCAGAGAACTGTGCAATTAACAGTTATTTCTAAAACTGCTTTGTAAACGTGCCTGACAATATAAAATCACAGGGCATAAACTGTGATTCTAGCTGAAGTCTGGAGATCTTTCCGCAGGTGTCTTCTACTACACGAGAGCCCAGGTGGCAGAAGACAGCAGCCCTGGTATGAGGAAACCCAGGTCCTGTCCAGACTCTACCACCAACTGCCCGTGTGCCCTTGGAGCCTGTTTCTTCAACTACAAAGTCAAAGGCTGGGGCATAATAAATATTTGGCTCCCTTTTAGTTCCCACAAACTATATTAGTCAGAGTAACACAATGTTGCTGTAACAAATAAACCCCAAGGCCTCAGTGACTCAACCCAACAAACTCACGCCAAGTCCCTACTGATCATCAGAAACTCCCCTCCACTTGGCGTCTTAGGGACGAGGCTCGCTCCATCGAGCGATGCTACGTCTCCACACGAGGCCTCCCTGGGCCACAGCAGGTGAAGAGAGGCAGAGAAGGCACAGCTCTTAGGGCCTTGGCCCGGAAATAACGCAGGCCCCTCCTCTCACCGTCAATCTTCCAGACCTCGCCCCACAGCCGCAACCTCACTGCTGGGATCACTGGGAAATGAGTAGGAGCACAGGAGATAATTTGGTGGACATTATTTATCTCTGCCACACAGATGACACTCTATTTACTTATTTTAATAATTTGGTTGATTTATGTATTTATCTGAACAGACATTAACAGAACATGATGATGTGCTACCTTGTAGAACTGAAGCAAAAGTTCTTAAAATTAAGTCTCCTGGATACACAGAAAGGCAGATAGAGAGGAGGGAATATGGACTCTGGGGATGAACAACAAACCAAACGCCCAAAACCTAAGCAGACACGGTCCGTGAGGAACTCGGGAGCAGGGACGAGGTTCGAGTCAGAGGCGATGCTGCCTGGGAGTTAGCACAGGAGACTGGTGTTCTCTCTTCCATCCCAGGCCTCCTCTACCTGAGTCACACGGGAAGCACCTGGGGTCCCACAGAGAGGAGAACAAGTCTACCCACTCCCACCCTAACCATGCTGCACTGAGGTGGGCTGCCGGCCAGCCAGCGCACAGCCTAGGAAGCCCTCTTTGGTATTTCTTCCTCCAGTCGGGGCCTCTCTTCTAAGACTTCATTTCTGCCCTGAACAATGTTATCAAAATCCGCTTGGCCAAAGCTGCCTAAGGGTACCTGGTGTGCTACAAATACCACATTCAAATTCTAGAAGAAATAAAATAATGTGGTAAGATTTCCAAACATCATGGACTTAAATGTGGCATATACACCTAACCATTTTTTTTCTACCATATGAAGATTTCTCAAGAATTTTATAATTGAGAGAAGAACGAGATGGAGAAACTTCATACGACAATGGATAATAATTTCATTACTGGGAAAGCACAACCACTGCAGACAAAGTTGGAAATACTGTTTTTATACTAAATATTAATGATTTTTCTCATTGAATCCTGTTAGACATTCAACATGGATAGACCTGTTTACCATCTTAAAGGGACCAACACTAAGAGGCAGAGAGGGCAATCAAAGCAAAGAAAAATGTACAAACCTGAAAGTTCACAAAAAGATATGTTCTCAGTGGACATCACTGGGGCCTGGGACCATGGAACCTAGGAATAGATCTGCGGCAGAGAGAACAGAGCCCACTGCATGGGCTGCCTCGCCCCCAGAGGCTCTTCAATAGAGGTGAAGAGAAAGTCAGGGCAGTTGCCAGAAATGCCGACTTTCCTGCAGAAAGCACAGTGTTGAGGTTCAGCAGCGGCCCAGCCTCTCCTGGAATCGTTCTGACCTCTGAGGCTCAGAGCGTTGGTAACCAGCGGGAGGGACTCTGCGACAGACGAACTCATACCGAGATCAGTCTGACCCCAGGCGCGCTCTGTGTACGTGCTGCACACGGGGAGAGCGGCCCCCTCTGCACGCTCCCCAGCATCCTCGCACGGCCTTGCTCATAAGCAAATCACCACGACTTTTGGGTTCCAGGTGACAGACTAAGCAAACACTTAATGGCCTCCCCTCCCTTCCAAGACTCCTTTAAAATGACAGCAAAGAAATAAAAGCATAATTAATTCATAACAGTGAAGAGAAAAGGAGGAGGGCAATCAGCCACCTACTGATTTCAGTAAAGTTCTGAAAAAGAGGGAGTAGGAAGAACAAGCAGTATTTTCAGTCACGGTTATATAAGGCTGCTTGCTTATTGGTTTTCAACATTTAGAATCACCCTATGAACAAAACAGGAGAGGTTCAAATATGTTTTCCAAACAGCATGTGAATGCCCCCGACTGCGCACGTGTGACAGTGAAGGCACTGCACGGAGTGGTGGGGTGGGGAGCGGGCAGGAGGGGCAGGCATGTGGCTTTGCTTACACGCAGGGACACCATTTGCACACTGCACGCTTACAACCCAGAAAGGATGGCAAATGTGGGTGCAGTGGGACTCAGAGCTTTCTATTATTTAAGTTTGAAGGGTGACCAATAGCAAACCAAGCCAAAAATAGTAACAAAACCATTAAGAAACAAAAGATAAGGGTAGTATAAGTAAGTGAGCTAAGTCTCCATCATTTAGAGCAGAAAACTGAAAGAATGTCTAAAATTGACACACTGAGATAGAGCAACAGAAGCACACATCTAAATTTATGAAGGTCATGCCAGGAGGCCTAAAGGATGAAGAACAAAAATGACTAAACATGGGGCAGAGGACTTGGGCTTTTCATTTTAAGGTCTTCTTTACCATTGTATGTCTTACTACTCGCACAATATCATCTGATAAAGAAGAAAAACAAAAAATAAAATTAACCAAGTATAAGATGGACTTTCCTATGCATTTACCTGAGTAGTCTAGATGAGATTCAAAGCCCCTGGAGGTAGGAGCAGGGGTCAACGTGTCTTTTGTCCCCCAGCATCCTCCATCCATAGCGTTAATGGTGTTGTGTGTCTTGGAGAAACGCAATCAATACTCACTCTACCGTGTCTGCAAATAAGTCCCTCCCTCACTGCCTGGCATTACCTGTCTATTATTCTCAGACACATCCAGTCCTCTGGACATATATACAGTCCTGCTAGACACACAGCTTTCATGGGGGCAAAGGTCCAGTGACGCACATCACCAGTGCTGGGGAGGTGCATCATCTTACTCATGTGGCCTCAACAGAATCACTGTCCATAGGAAGACCTATGACTATGCCTACGTGCGACAGCTGGTATGTATGTGCCAACTGTGAGGGGCTTGTGCCCGCTGTGAGCTGTGGTGGGCAGCAGGGGACAGCAGCAGTCCAGAACAAATGGGGGCTACCGCTCTCCCCACTGGAGAGAACACTGAGCTATGGATAAAAAAATAAATAAATAGCAGAATTGGGAAGGAGACCCAAGAGAACAATTCGTAAAAAGACTTTCTTTAAAAGGGAGGAAAATTACAACAAATCTAAGCTCTACCTCTAACTCAGCCTAACTACAAGAACAACAAATTAAAAGGAAAACTATTCCTAGAGACACTCGGTGCCATTCTTGCCTTCTGATTTAAATCAGAAATGATGACAAAATTAAGAGATTTAAGATTCAAAACAACCAAATTAATGAGTGGACCTTGTTTGTATTGTGATATGAACTATTTCCTATGTTCATAAAAAGATGACAGTTGGATAAATTTACTGGATACTGGATGATATTTAGGAATTATTTTAAGGAGGAAGGGAAAGCAGAACACAATTTTGAAAAAGATTTATCCAGTCTACATAACTGAGAAAATTTGGAAAGTGGAATCCCGGCTCCATGCCAATTAATTATGTGATTCTAAGCAAGTTTTGTTATCTCTCTGTTCTTGGGTGCCTCTGAGTAAACTGGGACCATATTACAAAGAATATAGTGAGGAATCAATTAGATGAATTGTGCAGAGTATCCAAGGCAGTGCCAGTTCATGGTGACTGCTTTATACCTTTTACTTCTCTTTCCATGAATTCTTCAGCCACGATCTCTCTTTATATTACCATGATATGTTCTGAGGACAATTAATTCACACTTCCATCCTCTATTTATTTACTATTCTATATGTCAGCACTAAAGAACAGACCATTATGAACATTGGATAACCTCTACACTTAAGACATACCCTCAAACAACTAGCCAGAGGCTCTAGATAAATAAAGAATAGCTGGTGAGAAGAAAAGAAAAGTAATTCAACACTGTAAAAGAAAAGAAATGAGTCTTACATTTGTTAAAGAAAAATACTTTATATAATTCTAAAATACTTTCAAAATTCAATTCAAAAATACTTTCCATAATACTACTTCCTAGATTCTTTCATTTGCCCTAAATCCAAGCAATATGGAAAACTGAGACAAGTATTTGGTGATTTCGGTGGTTTTGCAGTGGTGTTGTCTTAATCTCTTTTTATCCAAGAGTAAGATTCTTTGCTGAAATCATTCAGAGTGTCACCCCCATTTGCTAGGTACCTACAAAGTCATGTCACTGGTCATAGGCAGAAGGACAATAGTGACAAGTGTCTTCAGAGAAAAAATGTTCAATCCCAGGACCACAAGTGGTACTGTGACCAGCGGTCTCTCCTCTTTGGCCACTGATGGTTTCAACCACCAATTTTTTCCAGCATGAGCAGGTTCCAGTGACCAAGCATTTGCACAGAACTGCAGTAGAGCCACTGACTGCTGTCCACTAAGACTACACGCCCTCACCAGAAAGATGGTGCTCACCTTGTTGAGTCTACTATAGTGGCTACTGCACAGCCTTTGAAGAGCCAGAAAGCTACTCTCCCACACAGTCTGGCACCTGACTCTGCAGTGATGCGAAGGCAGATCTCCATAGTCAGGACACTGAACAAGGTCTTGGCTTACCCATATTTGAATTTCCAGGAGACAAACTATGACATATAGATAGTCTTTATGATTCAAAGAAAATATTAAGACCAATTTTTCAAGCCACACATGAAGTTGGTCATATGGATTAACAAGCAATCTGCATTTATCCATTGGTTCCACAGATATTTAGGACACACCCGCTATGTGCCAGGCCCTGTGACTAGAAATTGGAGCACAAAACTGAGAAAGACATGGTACTTGCCCATTATCCAGTAGAGGAGAGAAACTGAATGACGCAGGAAAAACACACACTGCCATGAGGAAACTGGTCTCAGTGTAAAATAGTGACCTCAAACTTTAAGCTGGTCTTAGTGTTGCCCAGCAATTGTACTATATTTACCTATTCCATCGACTCTCCTGTCATCTAGGTGACTTTTTCCATTACAACATTTAAATCTCGAACTTGAACCTCCTACCTGATCCCTTGTTGCATATGTATAAATGCTAACTTGACACCTCCTTTGGATGTCTAATAATCATCTCAAATTGAAGGTGCCTAAGACAGAACTCTCAATTTTGCCTGAGTACCAAGTACCCTGTTCCTCTGTCTTCTCTATTCAGTGAATGACAACTTCATTCTTCTAGTTTCCCAAGCCAAAAACCTTGGGGACCTCCTTAACTCTGTTCTCTTTTATATTCCATATCCAAATATGGAAATGCAGGATTGTGCCAAAGCTCTAGTCATGCTCTTTCTCACTTGGCTTAAAACTGGTAAATCTTTCCTAACCCCCAAAATGGATTATTTTCCTTTTCCCCCTGGAGAACCTCAGACTTTATGTTTCTTGACAATGTTACCTTCTTTGCTAGGCTATAAAAGCATCCTAGCATAATCATCTTTATTTCCATCATTTTTTTTTTGGCCTCACATATAGTATATATTCAATACATGCTTGTTTGATGGAAGATAAGAAATCTGTTAAGTAATTAATTGATTTTAAAAACCATGTGCTGGGCACTGTTCTAGCTATTAGGTATATAATTGTGGGCAAAACAAGTCTTTGCTTAGGGTCTAATGAAGAAGACGGTGATGTGAATAAACTCATGGAATCCCCAGGAATAACAGAGGAAGCTAATAATGACTCATCACCGGGTTTTAATACACTAAGCCCAACACATGATCTCATTTCTATCACTCTAACTTCTTCTAAGTTTAGGCAGTTCTGTCCAACTGAACTGCAACAGTATTTCCAAGAGCATTCCACAAGGAAATAACTACAGAGGAGTCAGAAGACTACCTCTCTGGGCCTCAGTTTCCTCTTCTATAAAATGAGTGGTGGTGCTGGGCCAGGTGATCCAATCCCCACCTGATGGTCAGTTTCCTTGTATCTGATCTTCAGAGCTCTTTTCCTGTACCATGGCAGCTGAGACTTTAAACAAAAGGTTGTACATATGTGAGTCTAATTCCCCCAAGAATTGTTTACTTTACACTTTGGTTACTCTTCAATAAGACCTACTAACAGAAAAACTAAAGCCAGGAGGAAGCTCAAGACAGATACCTTCACCACAAACTCCACCCATTCTATAGCTAATGGCAACTTACAGGGTGAGCGGTCCTAGCAAAACCTTGATGGGGTGTGTGAACAGTCACATTTCTGAACTGTTATCATGACATCCAGTATTGAAGTTGGCTAGCCTTCCTACAGAGTACAGGGAATTCTTCTCTTAAACATATGTGTGTGTCCAAACTGAGGGCCAGTGGCAAGGAACACTCTGGGGTAACCTGTTTCACTTGTCCACATATGGTGCACTGTACCCTGTTGAGTAACAGAGGCATCTCACCTTAGTCGTTCTTCTTCTTTTTTGCGAAGATTGAAGTCTCTCTGAACCACCTGAAGAACATGCTCTGTTTCATCATCAGTCAAACCAGACAGGTCCAGCTTCCTCCCCATGATTTAATACCCCGCACAGATGACGAAACAAGACCTGGGAAACCAAAAGGAAAGACGACAAATTGAGAGCAAGATAAAAGTTCCACATGGACCAATCAACCTATTTTGTTACTAAAACAGAGTTAAATACAGTGTTTATGTGTTATTTATGTAAGGTAGTATCTTTCTCTGCACTCATGCTCACCAATATTTACAGATGACTTCAGCAAGGCTGCAGAGAAAAGACAATTGATCATCTGCCAGTTTCATCATCTCGACAATTAAGAAAAAAAATTATTCTTTTCAATATAATCATACATAAGACTTAGTATGGATTTCCATAAAATGTCAAAAGACAATATCCAAAAATTCTAAATTTTTGTGGTTTGAAATTTTAAATACTACATACTATATGTAATTGCAAAATTAAATAAGTCATAATATTTTTTTAAAAAGTAATATCCATGTATACTATATTGCTTAAAGTTTTAATCACATAACTATGAAATATAAACTAGAAATCAATAGACCTTCTTCTGCAAAAAATACAATAAAATAATCTCATTTAGCCATTCTCTTCATAGTAGAAAAGATAAAATTTCAGAGAAACACCTTCAAGCAGTACATACCTAAAAATTATGAGAAACCCTATTTTTAAAAATCATTTTTAATGAATGACTGCAGCTAGGGATAAAATAAAATAAAATAGTATCAGCAAATTCCCGAGAACTGAAGGCCATCATAAACGTGGATACAAACATCCTCAACAAAATATTAGCAAACCAATCCGGTAAGATATAAAAAGGATTATATCCCATGACAAAGTGGGATTTATCTAAGTAAATCAAGATTGGCTCAACATTCAAAAATCAATCTGTGTAATTCACCTAATAAAAGGGAAAAATCATACGACCATTTCAATAGATGCAGAAAAAGTGTTTGACAAAATTCAATACCCATTTGTGATAGAAACCATCTGCAAACTAAAACTACAAGGAAGGAAACTTCTAAAATCATATAAAGGACATTTATAAAAATTAAAATAATAACAACAAAAACCTATAACTAATATCATACTCAATAATGAAGACCGAATGCTTTCCCCTAAGATCATGAAAAAGACAAAATGTCCACTTCCACTACTTCTAGTTAATACTGAATGTTCTTAGTATAAAGCCACATTAATCAAGACAGAGTGGTTTTGGCAAATAGGTAGGGATATTAGTTGGCTAGGACTGCCATAACAAAGTACCACAGACCACATCTGTTGGGTGATCTCAACAACAGAAATTTATTTTTTTTCACAGTTCTGGAGGTTAGAAGTCTGAGATCAAGGTGTCAGCAGGGTTTATTTCTTTTGAGGCCTCTATTCTCAGCTTATAGATGCACATCTTCTCCATCTGTCTTCACATGGTCTTCCCTCGGTACATGTCTGTGTCCAATTTCCTCCTCATATAGGACACCAGTCATATTAGATTAGGGCCCACCTGAACAATCTCATTCTAATTCAACTGCCTCTTTAAAGACTCTATCTCCAAATACAGTCACAATCTGAGATACTCGGAATTTGCACTTCAAATACAAATTTTGAGGGGATACAACTCAGCCCAGGACATTCCATCCTTCAGCCCCTAAAATTCATGTCCTTCTCACATGCAAAATATATCCACCCCACCTGACAGCCCCAAATGTCTTAACCCATTCCAGCATCGCTTCTCAGTCCAAAATTTTTTCTAAATATCACATAAATCAGATATGGGTGAAATCTGAGGTATGATTGTATCCTGAGGCAACATTCCTCTCCAACTGTGAGCCTGTGAAACCAGACAGCAAGTTTTTACTTCCAAAATACAGT
>CAUYSK010100675.1:0-26808 GCA_963575035.1 Avahi laniger
AGAGAGAGAGAGAGAGATAGAGAGAGAGAAAGCATGAAACACAAACTGGGATATATGTTTAGACACTTCCACAGGCAACAGTGTCTACCTAGAATTTAATCAATCCCACTTTTTTGCCTTAGTACTTATTTTTATGCTTATTTTATATTTAGACTGTTGTGTGTGTTTTTGTGTATAAATATATCGCAGTGTGTGTTTTTTTTTTTGTCTCTCTCTCTCTCTCTCTCTCTCTCTCTCTCTCTCTCTCTCTCTCTCTCTCCCTCCCCCCTCCCCCTCTCCCCCTCCCCCATCCCTCCCTCCCTCTCTTTTTCTCTCTCTTAAAAGGAGATTAGCATGTGTTAAAGAATTGTTAAAGATTCCAGCACCCAATGGAGACTTTCTCCTTGAAGTAATAAGATTAACTGAATTGTAAATGAAAAGGGAATCATTTCCTGTGTGAGTCAGGGTTCAACAGTGCTGTGTCCATGTACTGCCTGCAATCATTCTGCAAACACCAGTGGTACACAGCCCACACTTCAGGAAATACCGGGTTGGCTTATCCATGAGGTTCCCTCCAGCTCAAAGGCTCTGTAATTCTCATCTCCCTTTTTAACTCATCTTGCTTTCTGCCCTCAACCCATTGCACCTCACCTGATCTCAACTCTGATTAAAGGTCTTTCTTGGTCTCTGAATCTATAGGATTTTATTCCTTCACACCCCTTCTCTTCCAAGTAAATGTCATCCACGGAACTTGGCTCCTTGCAGCCTGTAGTTGTAATTTTTGGCAGCAAAGGTGCAGCCTGGTCAGCAAGATGCAGCAGTGATGACGGCCCAAGAAGGACAAGTACTCCTCAAGTGGTACTTTGCAGGACAGACAGTCCGAGAAGTACTTCTCAGGCTCATTATCTGCTTGTTGGCTTTGGGAGCTGAACCGAGGAGGGGAGTTTGCACAGGGAAGGTCTGTTTATTGTTTGGTTTCCTCTTGGGAGGGTAGACAGACTTTATGATACTGAGAGCGAGGACAACTTAAGGAACTGTCTGTGACTGCCATGTACCAAGGAAAGGATCCCGTAGCTGGGGCGGGGAGGCCTGGAAGAGAGAAACCAGAGCAAAGCAGAGAGACCAACCTGTCCTCCTTTTGTGCCCTGGCACTAGCCTCTACCTTTTGTCTTTACCTGTCCCCTGACTTCCAACCCACTGGGACCAGAGTCTGACCCCCTTTGCCACCCCGAGCGTCTCAGCCTCCACCCGCCTTGGGCTCTGCCTGGCCTCCCCATCTAACTCCCCCCAGTTTTTTTGTGTGTAAATGAAGCATATTTTATGTGCGAATATTTTAGTAACCGTACGTTCTGCAAGTAAACCTGTGTTAATACTTGTCACAACTGCAGAGTTTATGATACCAATAATACTTCCTACAATGAAGAAAAAAAACATTTGTTTGTTTTCTAAGAATGTTTATTTGTAAACATATGTATTCACTATATTAATATGAATTTCTTACCTGGCAATAAAACTGATTATATGTGACGCTGTTGGGGTCACCATGTGTCCTTCCAGGGCCCTTCCTCCTAATTTGCGTTTTCACCAGGGAATACCAATATTAGCACAGAGAGCTGAGTCTTCAATACTCAGAATGTATGGAAGACCATTTCAGGTAAGGGGAATTTCTAGTTAACAGCAATTTATATAAATTTTCCAGAAGACTTTGTGTCGAAAGACTTCTTGATAAGTTTGTGTTGTTCCTTCACTTTCTTGCCTTAAAAAATATGTATATTGTTGTTATGTCTCCTCATCATAACTGAATTTATCTTTAATGGTCAAGAATCTTGCTGAGCTTTGGATTTTCTTGTTTTTCCCAGTGACCAGGATTGTAAAAGACACAAATATTGAAAGGATGGAAGATTGGATTCTTTCCCTATTTGTTAAATTTTATTTCCTGTCTGGCCTCTGTTAGTATGTTTGAAATTTTCAGATAGAAACCTATCTGAAAATGGTTCTTCCAGAAAAGGGCTCTTAGAGAAGGATTTGAGAAGTGAAGGGAAGACTAGAGGGGTATAGGGGGGTCCAGCAAGGAAGGAAAAGTAGCCAGTTAGGGTGCTTTATCATGCCAGCTAGCAGTATGGGCAGCTGGAGTTTCACTCCACAGGGAAACTCTGGTACAGGGTGTTAGACACATACACATTCAGAATTATCCTGCTCAAGGATGAAGGAACTTGAATGTTTACCCCCATCAGACATCTTTTGCAAATTACTTCCAGGGCTGTTAATGGTCAGACATTCCTAGACTGTCATGTGTAAAGATAGAGGAATTCTGGTGTCCAAAAGCCCCAGGCACAGAGATGCACCTACTGGCACTTGGAAGTCAACAATTTTCCACTACAGTTTTAAAAACACAAGAGAAGGGGGCAAGAACTCACTGTGGCTGCTCAAAGCCAGAGGTCCACAGTCCCTCAGGGATGAAGCTTCCACTCTCCGGATACTTAGAGATGTTATCAATGTCAAGCAAAAAGCATAGTGAACTGCAATCTACAGTCACAGTCAGGGTCTTTACTCTGGAATTTGGAGTTCCTTCCTTGGCCACAGGGTCAGTTGAGCAGTGTCACCCAGAGCAGATCTCATGGGCTCTCTTTGGGGCATAGTTCTGGTTATGAGAGAACTTTGGAAGGCAGAGGATGCTCTTCTAAGTACTCAGGAACCACTGAGGGATAAAGTCACTGACCAACACACATCACAGCCCCATGGATGCAGTTGTAGAACAGAGAATCTTGCCTCTGTGGGGAAGGACAGACTATTTCTCGAGTAAAGCCACCTGGGTGGGTGGTTATAACTCATGAGCAATAAGAACAATCATGCAAAGCTTATTTGCACAGCATGGGGAAGCTCTATAAAAATGCTATTTCTCAAGCTCTCTCGAAGAGATTCAGGTGAGGTGGATCCGAATTGGGGCCTGGGATCCAGCGTTTGTGACAAACTCTCTGTCGTGGCAATGCAGTGGCTCCAGGACCCTGCTGTGAGAAGCACTGCCTGATGCCGTACTGCCTGGTCATCCAACGTCGCCAGTCTCATACTGAGACCTTGAGATGCAGAAGAAAATAGGATGGAGGGGTATGCTGCCAGAGAGAGGGGCCCTCGCCATTTGGCTTCACGTCCAATGTTGAAAGGTCGTGTCCTATAATGAACAGAAGACAGACTCCAGGAGAGCTGGTTGGTGGCATTGATTTCAAAGCTAATTTGCCACGTGCGCTGAAACCAACTTTCTCTGCCACTCTGTTTCTTCATCCTCCTTCAGAAGGAGGAGGTTGCAGTTGATGATCTTCAATCCTGCTCTTTCACTTGACTGAGTGTTCTCCTTCCTCAGCACCATGGTGGTTGGTACAATCAACAGACTCGAGTCCCTAACCCCTTCCAAAGGTTTGCTTCTGGATAACCAGGATTTTACTAGGTGTGATAATAATCACCACAGTAATGGATTCTATGCTTTGAGCCATTGCTGGGTGCCTGGAGATAGGCTAAAGGTTTTGTGTTGCTCTAACAACCACAGAGTAGTATGGAATTTCTTAACGTTTTCATGCCATGAACCCCTATGGCAGTCTGGCAATGCCTATGTATTTTCTTCTCAGAATAATGATTTTAAATATGTAAAATAGAATACATAGAATTACAAAAGAAACCCATTTTTTTATAATATGGTCATGAAAATATTTTAAAAGCCCACATTTTTGATACAGTAATACAGTTGACCCTTGAACAACGTAGGTTTGAACCGCACAGGTCCACTTACACATGATTTTCCTCCACCTCTGCCACGCCTAAGGCAGCAAGAGCAAGCCCTCCTCTTCCTCCTCCTCCTCAGCCTACTCAGCATGACAATGTGAAGACAATGAGGATGAAGACCTTTGTGATGATCTACTTCCACTGAATGACTAGCAAATATGTTTTCACTTCCTTATGATTTTCTTAACATTTTCTTTTTTCAAGTTTGCTTTATTATAAGTATAATTATGTGTTAATCCACTGTTTATGTTATTGGTAAGGCTTCTGGTCAAAGTAGGCTGTTAGTAATCAAATTTGGGGGAGTTGAAACTTACATGCAGATTTTTGAGTGCGCGGGGATGGTCAGTGACCCTTGCATTGTTCAAGGATCAATTATATATGTCCTTTTTAACTAGCGCATTAAATAACATGATCTAATGACAGATTTCAAAGTTACAATAAGCACAAACGATTCTTTGAGCTATCTACTATAAATGTAATTTAATGTGACAATATCTGTGATTTTACTAGTGACAAATCCAAGATCAGGGCGAATATCACTGTGGTTTGTTGCCTACATTTGTAATAGAGGGTCATACTAAGTTTCAACTAGAGGCTAGTGACAATAGAGATGTCGTTTTTTTTCTACCTAAGTTCACAAATGCACTGAATTTTATCCGCAAATCCCTCTGAGGGTCTGTGGGTCTCAGGTTAAGCACCCACGGACTAGCACAGCTTAGAGATACTTAACCTGTTTTCTTCATGCTTCTATTTTCTCATCTTTAAAATAGGAATAATAATAGGGTCTTTATCCTTGGCTGTTGCAAGAAATGAAATAATAGATAAAAAGACATTAACTTGATGCTTGACACCTAGTAAATACTTAGACATTAACTTTTGTCATAATTATTATTTCAGAGTATCCCTTCGATAACCCTATAAAATTGCATTTTATTATCCCCATTCACAGAAAAACTTAGGCTCAGAGAGGTTAAACTTGCACAAAGTAACACAGCAAGTCAGTGGCAGAGCTGATTGAAACCCAGCTCTTGTTCAGCCTCAAGCTGTTGACCATATACAAGGTTGTGTCATTTTTTTTTTAGTGATTATATTAAATGTCCTCACTTCTCCCTGGAATGAGGCCAGACACTGGAGTAGATCATAATGGATGTCCCCGGTTCTTCACCCCTCCCTAAGGAGAAAGAGGTTCAGAAAGCTCTTGTCTGGGGCCTATTTATTTAAAGGCATATGGGAGACAGTTAATACTAATGTTCTTCATTCAACACAAGCTGTCTCCACCCCAGTGCTTAGAAGATCCCAATTACAAGTCTCTCACTGTCCCAGAAATGGTCAGATTCTGTTTTTTTTTTAAAGTCGATCCTATTAGAAATATATTCATCATATTAAATTGAAGTAAGTCTTCCTCATAAATTCAGATGATCTCAGCCTTGAAGGATAATAATTATCATAATGCTAATGATAGCAACAATTCCTTTTATTATCAATTATTGAGCTTTTATTGTGTGTCAGGCACTGGGTTAGGCACTGTAAATGCATTGCCTCATTTTCTCCTCTCGACAGTGCTCTGAGAAGAAACATACCCATTTTCAAGATGAGGAAAACTGAGGCTCAGAAAATCAAAAATAGCTCATCCAAGGTCATACATGTAGTGAATGGCAGGGTTAGAATTCAACCTGATCCCAAAGCCAGCCTTATCACAATGATTCATTTTATTTTTACATGTTACATCTAGCACCTGCTTCCTTTGGGGTGGAAATATGCAAACCAAAATAGTTCCAAGGAGATACAGTTCAGTCCAGGGAGTATCCACTGATCAATGTCTGCCATCGTCCTGGAGGCATTGAACTGGCCCGGCGCTGCCTCAGCTGGTGTTTCTGTCCTCTGTTCTTGAGAACCTGCTTCAGGTCTGTCTTCCATATTCCACAGATCACCTGCAAAGCAGAGTTGGTCTTTGGAATGCTTGAGTGTCTGTGAGGTAGGAAAGAAAGCAGGACTAGAAAAGGGCTCTTACTAATAACTCGGCATGCCTTAATTTTGTGTGATCTTGGGAAAGTTGCTTCCCCTCTCGGAGGCAGTGTGGGCTTTTGGGTAAGAGCAGGGCCTCTGCAGTCAGAGGGTCCATGTCTAAGCCCCAGTGACCTGCCAGGCCCGAGACACGGCAACTCCATCAAACGGTTGTTACAATAATGAAGGAAGATAATCTATATAAAATTCTGAGCACAGTTACCAGAGACAATGATTTTCAATATTTTAAAACTTCATTCAAATATCATGACATACCCCAGGCCCCACAGGATGGATTGGTAGAAACATCAAGCTTCTTTGCTTTGGGTAAAACATGTCTAAACTTGGTGTGGTGACTTTCTTTTAATTCTTTGGTTGCTGGCGATGTTATGAGCATTCAAGACATATTGTTTTACTGCAGATCCTATAAGATGCAGTTTTGGTGAATTTTTTAAAATGGGAAAAAAATCAATTTTTGCTTAATGAGAGTGGTTTTCTTGGTAGGGGGAAGTTTTTTAGAACTAGATGTCCTCAGGGGATTATAATTAATGAGGTCCATAGTAGCAAAAATGATTGAGAATCTCTGACTTTAGCTGATGTAATAGTTATTTATTTTGGTATAACTACATAATTACCCCAAAACTTAGCAGCTTAAAAAACATACATACATTTTTTGTCTCAGTTTCTAGGGGCAGGAATCCGAGCATGGCTTAGCTGTGGCCTCTGCTCCAGGGTCTCTCATGAGGCTGCAAACAAGGTGTCGGCCAGGGCTGCAGTATCATCCGAAGGCTCAACTGGGTGAAGGTCTGTTTCCAGGCTCACTCACACGCTTGTTAGCAGAACTCAGTCCCTCAGGGGTTGTTGGACTGCAGCCTTCAGTTCCTAGCTGGCTCTTGGCCAGAGGTCATTCTCAATTTCTTGCCATTTGGGCCTCTCCAGTATAGCAGTTTGCTTCATCAAAGACAGCAGGAGAGAGAGCCTTCTAGCAAACAGAAGTCACACTCTTTTGAAACGACAGAAGTGACATCCATTCAACATTGCCATATTCTTTTGGTTGGAAGCAAGTTGCTCATGGGGAAAGAATTTCAGAAGGCTGAAAAGATAAATGGTGAGGATCATTTGGGGCCATCTGAGAGGCTGCCTGCTACAGGTGGTGTCTAAGTTCCCTCCAGTGCAAGAGTCTGAGCTTTCGGGTGTTTGTGGGTGGTAGGTATCTGAGTACAGTTGTGACTGTCAGAGAGACAGTCAACTAACTAACCTGGGATCAAACCTTCGTTCTACTGCTAATCACTTTATGTGCCTTAGTTTCTCCATCTTCAATAATAAGCATGGTAATGGTACACACCCCTCAGGATTATTGTGTGAGGTCTTTACTAGGCAACGCTTGAGTGGTAAAGAGAGCTGATTGTCCAACAAAGATACGATGGAGACTTGTGGATTCCCATGCAGGAGCTATGCTTCCCAACCCTTCTCCCCTGGTGTCTGGGTGGAGGCCATGCAACTGAGTTTTGGACAATGTGGATAGAAGTGATATGGACCACTTTCAGACATGGCCCATAAAATCCTCCAGCATGAACCTCCTGACTCTTTCCCCAATCTGCTGGGTGGATGCCAACACCCAGGGCAACCTTGGAAACCACATGTTGAAGATGACAGAGCCTTAGTCATCCTAAGTCTCTAAATGATTTTGTGGAGCAGTGACTTTGTTCACCTCCAATTGAACTTTATGTGAGTAAGGAATAATCTTCTATTGTGTTAAGCCCTGAAATTTCAGGGTTTATCTGTTAGAGTAGGTAGAATTTCCTTAACAATTACAAAAGATAAAACAGAACTTAGAACACTATCTGGCACATAAAAAATAAATGTCATCTGTAACCTTCTTCTTCATCATCATCATCGTCATTGTCATCATCATCATCATCATCTTAACTAAATTTCTATACTGTGGTAGGATCTTTACATACCTGATCTTTAATCCTCCCAGTAACCCTGAAAGGGTTAGTAACTCCATTTTATAGATAAGGACATTGAGGGTCAATGACTTACTCAAGGTCGCAGAGCAGGTGCCGAGCGATCATCTAAACCCGGGTTTGTCTGGTTCCACCGTTTATAGCATCCCACTTAACTCTCTTGAAGTTGTTGGTACTATCTGGATCCAGTTATTGCAGTAAAACCTTTGCAGGAGAAGAATGTCTTCATCATCAGCTTGGCATCTCACTTATTTTCTTGTCAGATCCCAAATCCTAACTCGTGCCGTGTTGTACAGTTCAAAGAAAGCATTTCACATCAAGAAATGTCACGGTTGCTAGAAATAATTTTGTCACATCCTCTTGAATTTTTCCTCTTTGCAAGTTCAGAGGTTTCAGTTAGATTCAAATCTTATAATGCCTCTTTTTAAAACATTATAAAAGGGCAACTCATTTTTTAAAAAATCTCAGCATCCTAATAGAACACTTCTTTGTTTTCATCTTAAAAGGCACAAGATGAGAAGACTCTAAAGAGGCAATTTATGACACGCAGGTGCCTTATTTTCTGGCCATTCGAAGTTGTTTTTGATGCTGTAATTTTGTTTATGTGTTCGCTGTCCATTTATCAAAGGCTGTTGAGCTGAATGTACCAGAATTCTACAAGTTAGGCATCTGTTAAATTCCCAGATTTAGGGTACCATAAGTCAACACTGGCCTTTATCTTGGGTCTCATTATTTGCCATGAGAATCATGGGTATTTCATTCTTTCTTACACTGAGTCAACATAATTTTGGACAAAATTTAGAGAACACTCTGAGTGCTTCGTTCTGCTCAAAGCACCTCATTTAGTAATTCATTCAACAAATACAGAGCATCTACTCTGTGTAGGGCTTTGAGGAGACAAGTATCCCTCTTCTGCTTCCTCTCCCCTTCCTCTTCCTCCAAAAAAAAAAAAATTTAAAAATAAGGAAAATGGAAGACAGACAATGGATAAACAAACGTCGTAAAGAGATAAAGAGAGGCCTCATGGGTAGGGGGGAATCTCAATGCCAGATAACTTTGGATTCAAATCCTCTCTCTAATACTTCTAGCTATGTGACCCTGGGGAAGATACTGAGCTTTTCAGCCTAGGTTTTCTCGTCTCTAGAGCAAACACAATCATCCCAGCCTTGTAGTGCTATTTAAGCATTTGAGATAAGGTATACAAAACATTTAATCATGGTGGGTGTTCAGTAAACTGGAGCTGTTATTAATGTGAAGTATTTGCTTATCATTGGTTCCCACTCATTAAGAATTAGCTAATGGAGTTAACTTGGTTTTTCCCTTTTGTCTTTGTTGAGGTCTCCAGCAACAGATCCTGAGACAGGAATTCACGTGCACAGTGGGAATACTTAGAGAAACTGACATGGGAATGTTGCTTAGACAGAAGCGGAAGAACCCAAGCAAGGGTATAATTTCAAGCAACATCTCTCAGAGGGTAGCTCTCGTGTGTATAACTCTCTAGAATTTGCACACATCCCAAGCAAGGGAGCTGGGCTTTTGTTATTCCATGCCCACTAGTCATTAGCCAAATGGTCGGGAACCCCCAGGAACTCTGGCTCACTGTAGGTTGAGGGAAAAGTTCTCGAAGTGCGTCTCGGGTGCTGGTAGTTAGGATTAAAGGTGCACGGAGTCTGGAAGAGAGGTGCATAGAAACGGGGAAAAGGCTACGAGGATATCTGGGTGAAGCACCAGCTATGTTGGTTATACCTTCCTTTCCTGACTTCTGGGGGCATTAGCCCTGGCCCAACTAGTCCTAGCAAGTAAGATAAGTCTTTCTCGGTTCATAGATGTTTGGATGTTTGGAGAATTTGCCTCTCAAAAATATGGCTAATGGGAGGCATTTGGGGAATGATTTTGGGCCAGCCTGGCATAGCCCGCATCACTTTGGGCAATCAATTTAGCCTCCTTGACTTAAATTTTGTCATGTATAAAACAGGAATAACGATGCATTTTTTGTAGATTTGTTGTAGGCTGAGATGTCTTTATATTCACTGATTTATTTGACAAATATATACTGAGCATCTGCTGTATATCAAACTCAGGGATAAGCAATGGTGCACTGAAATGAATCAGACACAGGTACTGCCTTTCAAGACCTTGGCATCTAGTGGGGGAGGCAGACACATAAATTGCAGACTGTTCTTCTGTGAACATTCTTTCTCTCCTTTCTCTGTCTCCTCTTCTATGTCTCTGTTTTTGTCTCAGTTGCATCTCCTCTTCTTCCTTCCACTCCACGTCCTTCCTCCTTCACTTCACCTCTGCATTTCTGTCTTGCATCCTCCTACACCCACCACGTACATATCCAGTTTTTATGTCAACTGGAGGATGTCCAACCAGCTACCCTTTGAAGTTCCTGCCTCCTGCTGCTGTTTTCCAAGGTACCTTATGAAGGGTGCATGGTCTATGAAGTTCTGGGGAATTGAATTTGACCCAGAACCTCAGGTGTGACCGAATGAGACTTGGAGATAATAGGAAACCATCCAGAGCATCACCTAAAGTCTGGGGGTGGAGCAGGGGGTTGTGCTACTAGCGGTCCTGTGTGGTAGCCCTGGGAAATGGGAAAATAATTTATGCTTAATTTCACTGGGGAGGTGGGGAACAGAGGTGATTTCCCTGCTATTTTGCAGATGAATGGACTCCAAAGAGCATTAGGATAGGTGCCAGAAAATTCTTGGTTTTAATTCTAGCTCTGGAACTAGCTGCATGATCTTGGGCAATGTTTTTCTCATTCAGATGATATAGAGGTTCATATTCATTCAGTGATCTTTCTGGACTGCTCTGATCCTTTGGGCCATGAACTCTGCCTTCATGAATTTCTTATTCCTCTGACCCTCCCACCTCCACATGCCTTACTCTGGGAATGGTACCCACAAGGTACTTACATAATAACAACCAACTCACTTTTTTCATTCCAGGATTCTGGGAGATGATTAGCTTTGGGCTGGAAAACATCTATATCCAGGGCCCTGGAAGCAGAGTCTGTTGGCTGGAACTCACTCGGTCATTTTATTGTGAAGTCAAGGGCAGCTGTTGCAGATGGAGCGGCCAACCTTAGTGACTTATATAAACAGTATTTCTCAGACTCGAGCACCATGATTCAGGAGCTCCGGGGGCCCAGGAATCTGCATTTTAAGAAGCACACCAGAGATTCTGATGCAAGTAGTTGGCAGAGCACTGTCGAGAATCGCTTACAGAGACCTGAGCGTGGCTCCACCACCAGTGCTCTGTGTATCCCTTACCTAGTTGTGTGAAGTCTCTGAGCATCTTTCTTCATCTGCAAAACAGGTGCTCTGCACTCTTGCCCTGTATTTCTGCAGGATTTCAGTGAGGAACAGATAAAACGGTAGATGAGAAAAGTCTTTCTAAGAGGCTCTCCGAGAATCGAAGATGATGGCCTTTGTGTGTGAAGATGCTGCACCCCCAAGCCTCTGCCTCTCTAAACTCAGGGGCAAAGGGACTGCAGACAGCCAGTATTCCAGGGAACATTTCAGCCCCTCATCCCATCTCTTGTATGAGGTACTGCTTGAGCTCCACTTCACCTGCTTTTGGACAACTTTTTTTTTTTTACTCCTTCCATTGCCATGGCAACCAGCCATGCAGGTGTACTGAGATTGCACCTGGCCCAGGTGTTCTGTAGAGCTCTTGCTATCTGCCTCAGTGCCTTGCTTCCTTCACCATGGAGGAGGCACGTGCAAAGCAGAAGTGGGAGAGAGTTAACACCCCATGGCCCAAACCTTGCCCAGTGGCAGATGGAAACCAAGGTGCATATCCCCTTCTCCATCTCTTGGGTGGACCATTCTGAGTGATTTCTACCAGCTCCTCAGAGGGTCCTAGTGGACCAAAGCCCACATGCCCACAATGGTTATCAGGTCCATAAAACCCCCTGGGGTTGGCTTTTCCTCCTCCCCTGTTTTATTCTTCCCGGCCCTTCTACCTTTTCCTTAGAATGCCTTCCCGAATGACTACCTGCCTGCAGCGCCTTGCTCAGCCTCTGGTCTGGAGGGCAACCCCGTGCAGCACAGCATCCCCTTGCTTGCTGGCACCAGCCTGGATCTCAAGTAGAAATTCCAGGACTGGGATAGTCATCCAGCCATCTGACTCTTTACTTAGTGACAGAGTAGGGGCAGGTCAGAGGAGATGTAACCAGTCTACTTCCTACTTGACCAGAGAGAACTGAGTCCCAATCCCAGCTTCGTGCCCTGAGTCCAGTTACAAGGTAGGTAAAGGGTTTTGCAACAATGCCTGGCACATAGCATGTTCCCTCAAGATAGATCATGTCTCTCTTCCTTTAGTTCCCTTCATTTTACTACAAGCAGAATCAAAGCCCTTAAAAAAAAAAAAAAGCTATAAAGACCTTTTATGATCTGGCCGCCAATTCCCTCTCTGCCTTTCTGTTGTATTATTCGTTCACTCCTTTGTTCACTCTGCTCCAACCACTGCTGGCCTCGTTGCTGTTCCACAAATGCTCCAAGTATGTGCTCGCCTTGAGCATTTTGGCAGTAATTCCCAACTGGGCAATTTTGCCTCCCTACTTCAGGGAGGTCAGAACTTGGGGGCAGTAGGTAGAAGCCAAGGATGCTGCTAAACATCCTACCAGGCATAGGACAGCCCTCCTCCTACTACAAAAGAGAATTCTGTGTTCCCAAATGTCAGCAATGCCGAGGGTGCGAAACCCTGCAGGATCCCTCTTTGTGATCAATCTTCCTCCTCTGGCCCTCTCCTTCACCTGTTTAGAATCTCTGCTCATGGTTCCCCTTCTCAGTGAGGCCTGACATTTATTGAAAGTCTACTATGTGCCTATCAATACTGCAACTTACCCTGCCCTGCCCATGTCTCCCCCAGCCTGCTGCTCTGTCCTAACCTGCTCTTTATGCTTCTGTCCTATTGCATAATTTACCTACTTGTGTTTACTCTTACTGTCTCTTCTCACTGGAACGGAAGCTCCGTGAGGGTGCACATCTTTGCTGCTGTATCTCCAGCACCTCCCACAGTGCCTGTAACACAGTAGGCATTCAATAAATATTTGTTGAATGAACGAATGAAAGGAAATGCAGTTGACCTTTGAATAACATGGGTTCGAACTGGGCAGGTCCACTTGTATGTGGATTATCTTCTACCTCTGCCATCCCAGAGACAGCAATACCATCCCTTCCCCTCCTCCTCCTACTCAACATGAAGGAAGCCAATGAGAATGAAGACTGTTATGATGATCTACTTTCACTTAATGAATAGTAAATATATTTTCTCTTCCTTATGATTTTCTTAATAGCATCATCTTTTCTCTAGCTAACTTTATTGTAAGAATATAGTAAATAATACATATAATATACAATACGTGTGCTAATTGACTATGTTATCAGTGAGGCCTCCAGTCAACAGTAGACTATTAGTAAAGTTTTGGGTACTAAAACATTATATGCAGATTTTTGACTGCATGGGAGTCAGTTCCTCTAATCCCCTAATCCCTGCATCATTTAAGGGTCAACTATATTATGAGGTGTATCTCTCCTACTGTCATGACAGTGTATCAACGCGTATGGGAACATCTGGCCAAATATACAAGGGAGATAGCAGTATAAGGCCTTCAAAAATTTCTCAGATGCATGGAGTTTCTTTATCTATGACTTGATTATGTGTCCAGCCCTTTGCTACTCTTCAAAACAAAGCCATTAGCCCTTCCAGCAATCACAGCCCTTATTCTCTCATGACAGTACAGAAGTTCAAGGGCCCTGGCGTCATACTGCTTGCCCTCGGGTGGTCTCTTTAAGCTTTTACTTTGTACCCATGTTACATGGCAAACCTCATATATCGGGGTGCCCTGGAGCAAGTCTGGCAATTACAAAGTCAATCCAGAACCTCTTATTTAAACTCCCTTGTCCACATCCTGCTCCATCCTGTACTAAGGATGCACTCAATTATTTTGTGAGTCCATCAGTTTTTGAGCTAGGAGGGAAATCTATCCATTTGGGCACTAATTATCCCTAGACGAGAGTATTATGAAACACCCCATTAGGACAAAAGGTGAGCACACGATGGGCGTTCCATGCAATTTCTCTTAACGCTCACCAAGATCAAGAAGACAAAAATGAGATACCACTGAAAGTTATTCTTTTTTCACTTTATTTTTAATCCTCCCACTTTCTGTTCTCTCTTGGGAGATTGAAAAGTGTCTTCTCACACATTTCTCATTATCGAAACTTAATGAGAATTCTAATTAGGGCGACTGCATACTTTGGCGGTGGTTTTTCAAAATGTGGCTCTGGCTTCTTATCTGTCAGGCTGCCAGTCTTGCGTCCTCGCCAAAGATGCCCTCTCTAATAATAATACTAATAACTATCATTTATTGAAAGTCTACTATGTGCCAGGCAATTTGCATACATTAGCAGCAGTCTTCACAAAAATGATATGAGATGGGAACTATTAACCCTAATTTTAGATGAGGAAAGTGAGGCTCAGAGTGATGAAATGATTTGCCCAAAGCCAAGAAGCTATGAATTGGCAGAACTGGGATTCAAACTCAAGTCTATTGTCTGGGCAAAAACTTGTCATGTCCAACCATCACCGATTTTTGGGAGAGGGGAGATGAGACAACAGGACCACTTGTCACTGCTTCCCGCATGGCCATCAGTTCCGATCGGAATGTTTGTTGTGAGTTATTAATATTATATCTCCAGCCTTGGTTGCTGGGTCTGTCTGGGAACAGTGCTATCGTGTAGGGAATCCCAGGAGACTCTGAGGCACCCAATTAGAAGGGCGGTAATAGCAGACCCAAGAATAGACTGATCGCTTATTCATTATTCTTGTTATTTCTGGACTCTCTTATCCATCGTACAGAGGGCTGTCAGCAATTGCCATGACGTTCTTGCCAGAAAGGGTTCTCTTGGCCCAGCTAATTACCTCGTCCAGAACCAAATGGAATCTTGGGGCGGGGGGCAAATCCTTCTGATGTGATATCAAAATTCTGCTGTTTCTGGAGCTTCCCAGTGAATTCTCCGTGGACACCTTGGGGGCAAAGTGAAAAAAGTAGACTTTTGCAAGTGAAGAAACAGGCCCTTCCAGGCTTGTTAAGCGCCAGGCGTCTTGTTGAGCAGGTGTGCCCAGAGGCAACGTGGTCTTTTAATGGGCCAGTAGATTGATACCAGGTAACCGAGGATCAAGCCTGAACTTCCTTGCGCTGGCTGAGCAGCTAGAGAGCCTCTGTGCCCCTGTCCTCCCAGCAGGGGCCTCTTTTATTTTATTTTTCTCTTCTTTTCTGTATCTTCCTTCTTTCTTCTTTGCTCATCCTCCTCAGCCTCTGAGCCTGTTCATCTGCTCAATAACAACCACACACTTGTCTACCTGGCTTTACCAGGTAGAGGACGCCACTGACACCTGTCACATCCCCTCACCTGCCCGCTGCCTTCTCACCCGTCCCTCTTGCTATTTTGTTCTCATTCTGCTTCTCACCGGGCCTTTCTCCTCCATCCTTTTTTTCCTCTCTGTTCTTCACCCTCAACTCAATTTTTCTCTCTCTATTCCTCCTCTCTCATTCTCTCCCCACTCCCAACATTCTCTTTCTGTCTGGGCCTTTCTTTCTTTTTATTTCATGCACTTTTCAGCCTCTAAAATCTGCCTCCCTCTGAAACACATGCTCTCTTTCTGACTCTTTCTGTCTCTCCTCTCTTGCTTTCAATCTCTGGGACTCTACGTCTCTCTATTTCATATACATACAAGGAATGAGTTCTATCTTTAGGTCCGTCCACATTAAGCTATCTCTGTCATCTTTCACTCCTTCTGTTGTCCAAAAAACTACCATTCAAGCTCAGAGGCAGAATATTTAAACCAGAGCTGACTTACTCCAAAGCTGGAGATGTTGAAAGCTGCCTCAGTTTTACTCTTTCTCACCATCCATATCTAATCTATTTCCACTCTCTTCCAATTTAATGCTCTATTTCTTAAACATGAATTCCAAATCTCCATCCATAGTACTAGTTTATTCATTCCACGTATTTGTATATGAGCACCTGCTATCTAGGGTAGGTCTGAGGACAAGTGACAGAAAGGACTGAAGAAGACATGACCTCAGTCTACTGGCAGAAGAGATGACAACTGTCTTTGTTCAAGTTTCCATCATTTCGTGCCTGAGTTAATACAGATTTTTCTCAACCCACTCTTTTAATAGCCAGAATATCTAAATTTTTGTTTAAACCTTTTAATAAGATCCCTTCCCTGCAGAATAAAAAGATGTCTTATAACAACTTCCTTCACCTGTTCTGTAACCTTGCCATACTTGTCTTTTATCACTCTCAGCCTTTTTATAATCTAGGAAAGTTAGGCTGTTGGAGGTTCCCCCTACATCCATCATGCTGTTGCTACCACACGGGCTGTCTCTTTGCTCTGCTGAAATGACTTTTCTTCTAGATCTGGTTGGCTCTACTCATACTTCAAGACTCAGAATCTTCCCGACCCTCCCAGCTGGATTAGATGCTGCTTCTCATGGCCTATAAATATCCACTATTGAAATTATAGCATATTGTTTTATAATCATCTGCTTAAATATCTTTCTCCTTATTAGACCGGGAGCTCCTTAAAGATTAATTTGCCTCTAAATTCCCTTTGCTTAGAACAGAGTGTAAATTCAGGCAATTGGCAAACCTTCCCAGGATAATGTTTTATTTCTAGCATTCCTGCTACTGACATGAGATACTTTGTTATAACTCTGGAGAGTGACGTGGAGATGCTGCACAGGGTAATTGAATGCAATTAAACTGATCTAAGTTGTATTTGGTTTCTTATTAATTACTCGGCAAGTTATTTAACTTCTGGGACTCTCTTTGCTGAACACTAAGATTAGGCTAGCAGCACCCAACTCAAAAGGTGTTAAGTAGATAGCATTCTAAGGTTAGTGATTAGGACACAATATCTGGTATATGGTATTAATACGTGCTTAAGAGTTGTACACCATCATCAACATATCACCACCATCGTTATCCCTAGAATTCAGCTCTCTTGATCTCACTATGTGAGGCTTTACCTTTACAACAACACCATTTTATTTTGATAACTCCTTTTTATAAAATAGAAGAATGTTGGCAGAAATGTCCTCCAGGTGTCATTTCTGCCAATTTAAATATTGTGGTTCTCAGAAACAGTCCAGATGTCTTTGCAGATGTTGCCACCTCTGTACGTGTGTCCACCTGGGATCAAATGTTTATGTAAAAGCCCTTAACTTGACCTTTAGCTTGGAAAAGGTCCCTCTCTTCTTAATATTTTAGACTCTCTTCTGTGCTATTTAGAAGCTGATAAAATCTGAAATCTATTCATTATGTGCCTTTTGGAGGAAGACCCAGTTTAAATACTTTATTTTATTGGTTTTTCTTTGCAAAGAACTCTGTGATTTCAAAAGCCGCCCTCTGTAAATAAAAAAACATCATGACCAGATTTCTCAGCATGCCCTGTGTGAATGGATAGTTTTGCAAATGGAAAAAATATTGTGCATTTTCTTAATTTCAAAAGGCGGGAATTTGACTAGGAAATCTTAGTGACTCTAAGGCTATGTAATTTAATGTTTTCGACACCATTTGGACATCTGCCATCCGCTCCCCAATTTTAGTGCCCTCCCCTGCAACTCCATTTAGAGATAGCAAAAGTTTGATTACCCAGAATGCTCAGGGTAAATAAGGTTCTGAATAAATACATTTTCTGGTTCATTAGGGAGTCATCCTGGTATGAAGAGCTCATTGGCCAATCCTGTGTTTGAATATAGTCACTCTCACTTATAAATTGTGTGTCCTCGGTGAAGTCATTTAACTTTGCAAGGTCTTTATTATTCCAGGCAAAACAAACAAACAAAAAAGGAATGGAAATAGAAACATTTCAAGGTTTCTTTGAGGATTATAAATAAGAATTTAAAGCATATGGCATATAATAGGTGCTCAGTGAGAGTTGGTTCTCTTCTCGTCTACTTAGTCATTAATTCATTTTAAAATACGTTGAGCAGTGTTACAGGGTGCCCAGCACATTTCTGGGAAATGGGGTTATGACAGTAGACAGGACTATCTTGCCTGTTCCCTTGAGGAATCTAGTTGTAAAATGTTGACACATTCTATGACTGTGAATTTAGGGTGTTTGGGGAGTCCCCAGAAGAGGAATCTAACCTAGCCTAAATCTATTGGATTATAGCTGCTGCTGCTGCTGCTGATGATGATGATGGTGGTACTGATGGTGGTCATGGTGATGGTGGTCATGGTGATGGCGATGTTGATGATTATGGTTGTCACGATTTTGATGATGATGATGATGGTGGTGGTTATCGCACTTCCATTTAGTACTGTACACTGACATTAAGTGACTCGACCAAGGCCACACAGCTGATAAGTGTTAGAATCCAACTCAGACTGGCTTCCTTCCCAACTCCAGAGCCAAAGATTCTCACCAGCTCTCTCCAACCTCATGGAACTTGAAGATTTATTCTGATGTTGATGAGAAATAAAATGTGTGGCATCTAAATCCTTCACTATGATTGCCTTCACTATATCCTTTCTTATGATCCATGCCCAGTTTTCAATATTTCATAACTTCACGTAGGAAGAGACTGGTAGATTCATGGTGCTGCATGTCTACCAAATGCCATGCACTGAGAGTGCATGATCATAAACACTTTCTGTGGCCTGGAATGGGTGTGGGCTGGTGACTATGGTTTTGCAAGCCCAAGAGATCTATTACAAAGAAAACTGTGGGGTAGGAATTGATGAGACCCAAACTCATCTGTAGCCAGCTCTCTCAGAATGAGATATGAATATCCTCGGAATCAAAACATCTCTTGCGTTGCCTCTAAGTTCTGTGTCTAAGGATGTCAGTAGATGAGAGTTTGCTGGCAGGTGTAGCCTGCAGGCATATCATCCTGCAGCTTTGATATCAACAACATGACAACAGCCTTAAAAGTAGCAGATAGATAACACAGACATTAATTAAATCAGCTGGTCCAGGTGGACCCCCTCTATGGTGACTTGGAAAATTGAGATAAGAGCCAGGAGTTCTCTTCGTGATTCATAATGAGAGGAAAACGGCATCTCTACCACCCTTGAATGTCCCCAAACAATTTGGCAAAACAACAAGTTGCCAATCATCCAGGGAGGAAAACCGATCCTGAGATGCTCAGTGCCTGAAAAGAATGGGGTTGATACCAGCTATAAATTGACGTGAGGCAGCTTGGACACCTACACGGTGCAGCCAGAATGTATTGGCTTTCATGCAACGTCCCTGAAAGTCCAAATTCTAGATCCGGACACCCACAGCCCTCTCATGAGTTTCTAGCCCCGTTTTTCAGTTCCCTCCTTTCTCAAACACACTCAGAGCTTTTAGCTCTCACTTCACTGTTTATATTGGACCCCTCACCAGACTGTGTCATGCTCGTCGACCTGCTGCCTTGCCCGCTAGCTGAGAAGATCCCGAAAGGTAGAAATTCTCTCATATCTTACTTTTCAACTTGGTCCATAGTAGGATCCATAGTATTTCCACATTCTGGCCCAGTGAGTAGGTTCTCAAAACTGTTTTTTTGTTAAGAAATGAAGGACAGAAGGACCTCTGTCTTATTTACTTTTTCAACTTGGTCTATAGTAGGATCTACGGTCCTTCCATGTTCTGGCCCAATGAGTAGGTTCTCAAAAAATATTTTTATGAAGAAAGGAAGGAAGAAAGGAAGGAAAGAAGGTTGGAGGGAAGGAGGAAGAAGGGAGGAATGGAGGATGGAAGGGAGGGAGGGAGAAAGGGAACATGCAATGGAAAACCCCAGTGTGAAGCATAGTTGTCGGAGTGTGCTACGTTCACCATGATCACTCAGTTGAGAGATGTAAAGTTAATCCTTGCTCATTTCAGCTTTAAGTTGCAGAGAGAACATTAACCCCCTCTCTACTCTCTTCCTTCTAATTCACTCTCCCTGGGTGCGCCCATGCCTTGCACTCCCACCCTATGGCCGTGGGATTTCTTCTTTACCCTCCCATCTCAACCTACATACCAGGAAGTCTCTGTGTACTTGCCTTAAATATTCTTGCAACATAATGAATCTTCCCTCTGGGTTCATAATTTGTCTCATTTCTTAATCCCCATTTCCAGAGCCTTCCCTCCACTTCCTTCAGCCCATCCCAGATGTGTTCCTCTTTCTCAGGAACATCTCTCTTAGCCATTTCCCCTGAGGAGAGGAGTTGGCAAGAACTTTTAACTTGGTGAGTCCGTGGTCATGGATTTGTGGATGGCCACCCACAAACTCCATTGTCAGGAATCCATAATTCCCCCATGACTGAATATAAAGTCTTGTATGGGATTGTGCCAATGCCAATTTCCTGGTTTGGGTCATGTACTGTAGTTATGTAAGATGCCCACCTTTGGGAGAAACTGAATGATAGGTACATGGGACCTGTCTGGACTATTTTAGAAACTTCTTGTAAGTCTATAAATAATTCAAAATAAGAAGACTTTAAAAATCTTGCGAGGCAACCAATACATAAAATAGAAGAAAAAAACCTGTGTATATACTTGTTTATTTTTTAAGGAGAGTAAGATCTTTCTTCCATTTCTTTAAAGTGGAATTTAATCCATAAAATTGTATAAACACTGATATAACTGCTTGCATAATTGTGAGCTCTCTTCCCCATCATGGTAATTTTGCATTGTGGGTTGTCATTTGTCATCACCTGTGTCTACTTCTACAATGAAACAGGGGAGGGGGAAGAGAGAAATTGTTTTAAATCTTGCAAGTGGTGGGAACTAGGGACAGAGTTCCTCTTGGTTGTCTGAATAATAATCTCTCCCCTTCCCTCCCCTTCTCCTCACCTCTTCCATCCTCTCTCTTTCTCTTCTCTTAATGATTCAACAAATACTCATTGAGTACAGTAGATTACAAGCATAAAACCATGTATATGTACTGAGGATAATGAAACCAGAGACATTGGCCCTTCTCTCCAAGAGTGGAGAGTGTAGTTTGTGAGAGACAGAAATAATCCCTTTCAAAGAAAAGAGGCAAAAGATAAAGAAAAGCAATAATTTTGTCTTTAAAAGGATAATTTGACAACATCCAGAGAGTGCTTTGGGCATCAATTTACATTGAGATCAATCTTCTAAACTGTAATTCATCTCCATCTGCAGTCTTGGACAGTAAGGATTTCTGTTATTAAGATATGAGATCACAAAAGAAAGATTCAATTTTGCTCATTAGACATCAGATTAAAAAGTTATGTGTTTTGTTTTGCTTTTGCATTGTCATCTTCAATAGATGATTCTTAAAATATGTTATTTTTTATATCAAAGCAATTGCATGCACATAGTTAAAAGTATGAATGAGCTTTATAAGGAAAAACAGAAGTCTTCCTTTCTCAGTCTCCATGTCACCCCTCTTGAGCACATCCCCAAAGGCAAGGATTTTTAATGGTTAGCTCTTTCTTCCAGAAAGTTATCTCTATACTGTATTTCTAAAAGTGCATACATTACTATTTCTTGATTACTCTTTCTCAGACATTATTTGTTGCTTTCTGTCTTTGGGAAGATAAGGATTTAGTTTTCTTAGATGAGAGTAAATTCTTTCCCCAGTCTCGGCCTAAGATGAGGGCTCTGTGGTTCTCAGAGTCTGCAGCGCTTCTCTGGAAGCACGTACAGGCTGTTTCCACCTTGAGTCTTGTCCAGGCTAGAGAGAGAGAGAGAGAGAGCACTTTGATGGGGGCAATTCTTGGCAGGTTCAAAAGCAGCCCTCCCACAGGCACTTACTTGTTGCTGTGTTTCCCAGGTGGAATTGCTCAGGGAGGCTCAGGCCTTCAAGAATGTAGTCTGGCATTGCAAATGAAGAAACAAAAAAAAATTCAAGATGGAAAACTCTTTGGCTAGAAGTCCAAGGATATCTCTGGGGCCCCTGCTGGAGGAGGAACTGAGTAGGTAGGTGGTGGTAGGTGAAACAAAGAGAAAAAAGGACATCTGCAGAGGCCCTTGCACAGCTTGAGAAGGGAAGGATGAAAAACAGTCACTCTCAGGAATAAGACCTTCATATATGACAACAAGCCACGGAGAAAACGGAGGATTTTTCAGTACCCACTGCTGGGACAAACATTGGTTAGCAATTTGGCACCAACGCAGGTTAATCCTTGCATCAAGAAGAAACAAAAATATGCCTTCCAGATAGAGTATTTTTTAATAAAAATAATCACCAGAATAAAATAAAATCAAATATTTATCAAGTTGCTGAAATAGAGAGGACTTTGGGTGGATAAAAATCACAAAATAAAAGATTGATGCATTTAATCATTTTTTAAAAAGTCTTTGGCTTAAAAAATGTTAAATAGAAGCAAGATGGGACAATATTCTAAGCAAAGATGACAAACCAGGCTTGATATTTGTAACATAAAGAGCTTATAAAATCATTACAAAAATTACTAAGATCCTGAAGACTAAACAAGACAGGAAAATAAAAATCACAAAGAGGAAACAAAATGGCTTTAAAAACATATGGGAAAATGTTCAACCTTACTAGTAATCAAAGAAATGCAAATTAAAATGGCAATACTATTTTCAGCTGGCAAACGTGTAACATTTCCAAAAGATGAGAACACCCAAACCGATGGGGGTGTGGTAAAATTGATACTCTTCGTGCACTGCTAGAGGCAAGTGTGAGTTTGTGCAGCCCTTTTGGAAAGCAATTTGGCAATGTATATCAAAAGCCTTAAAAATAGCCACGCTTCTTAATTGGACAATTCTACCTCCAAGGCAGGAATCCTAAATGCAGCCAAAGTGTTTTGCATAATATTTTTTTAAAAACCCCATTGAGGTGTTATTTACAATAGTGAAAAGGAGAACTTCACATAAATGTTTAACCAGAGGAGAAATGGTTAAGTAAATGATACATCTGCTGAATTATTATAAGCCATTAGTGGTGAATCAGACCAACCTGGGTCTGTTCTCTGTTCTGTCTTTTCTGTATCCCGGGGAATACTGTTTACATTTCTGTAAAATTGAACTAATGGGACCCTGCAGGGTGGTTGTGAGAAGTTGGCTAGGTATTTGGTACATGGCCCAGGAGGGTTCTTCTCTTGTTTCTCAGTCTTTCTTGGTTGAGCACCTGGCACTGTTCTGTTGGGGTAGACGTTCCTGTGACTCAGGATTTTTGTGGATCCCACCAGGAGAGCATTCGCAGGGCCAAAGGGGTCCGAAGGTCTTGGGAGCCGGGGTGGATGCAGCTGGTGCAATTGCTACAGAAATTCATGGGGTGGAGGGATTTGTAAGACCCTATATGCCTTATTATCCCACTGCTCAGCTCCTCTCCTGAAACACTCCCAGTCCTACTGGGACTGAATACATGTTTTTGTGACAGATACCGGGGGTGCAGGTGGGGGCCCAGGGAGATGTTTAGGATGCTGAGATGAATAAACCATGCCTCATGTTGAACAAAAATTTCTCTCTTTGAGAAACTCATGCTGTGCGAGATACTTAGCAGCACATAATGTTCTCCACGTCGAGGGGAAAATGAAGCAGCCTCTCTCCATAGTGTTCATGGCCTTGTTTTCATCTCAATGTCAGCATGTTTTCCTTTTCAGCATAGTAGGCATGATTTCTTGTGATTTTTCTCTCCTAATGAGCTAAAATGGCTTCATATTAATCCTAGGGATCCTTTAATTTTTTGAAAAATCAACATGCACCCAGAATAAAAAGCAATTCTTAGAGAAAACCACCATCACTAACTTTGTGACACATTCAGCAGGTATTTGCCGAGTACATATAATGGGCCCAACTGGACACATACAATGCCAGTCATACCCTTTTACCGATTGCCAGTGACATGGATAGCTTTATATGTCTGTAATGAACAGATGTAGAAGTTCATACCTGGTCTCAGTCCTCCACAAGCTCTGATCAAGTGGTAGAGACATCCAGGTAAAAAAAAAAAAAAAAAATGAGTATAACATGGAGTTGGGAGAGCTCCACGCAGATGCACTCAAAGTACCAGAGGCGAGAGGCGGGTCTGTTCAGGAAGGAGAGTCGAGGAAGGTTTTCAAGGAGGTGGTGAATATGAGCTGGTCCTGGAGAGAAGAATAGGCTTGTAGCTGGTTGAAATCAAAGCATTGTAGGGTTTTTGCAGCACACAAGCATCCTTTAGGTTACATAATGTGGCTTTCAAGGCAGAGAGCCCTGGATGAAATCCCAGTTCCGTCAGTTACCAGCTGTGTACATTGGAAATGCTACTCAATCCCTCTGAGCCTCGATTTCTGCATATGCAAAATGGACAAAGTGGTACTTACTCTACAGGACAGATACAGGAATGAGTCTTTCTCTACATTGCTGGGGATGCTGAGACTCCCGGTGACCATAAACAGAAAGCTCTTCTCCCAAGATGGGACAGCTCCCTCTGCTCCCTGTCTTGCCCTCTCTGGTCTCTTAACCATGATTCTCTGGCAAATGCCATTAATTCACTGGTGATCTTGGAAAAGTCATTTCCCTTCTCTGTACCTCAGTTTCCTCATCTAAAAAATGAGGGAGATAGACAAAAATGGCCTCTTTCAGCTATAATGTTCTGCAAACGTTCCAGGCAGAGAAAACAGTGTATGCAAAGGTCCTGAGGTAATATGTTAGAAATGATATGGGCAAAGAGAAAGAATAAAGGAGGCAATGGCTAGAATAAAGCTGTAGAGGTAGGTGGGGATCTGTGACTCAGAGAGGTGCTATAACTTGCCCAATGCCATATACTTATAAATAGGGGATCTAAGTTTTGATCCAAGGTTTGGAGCAAAATCCATGCTCTGCAATCACCATAGATTTGGTGAAACTTGACCTCTAGAAAGTTCCCCCAATAGCAGGGGTGAAATTTAACAAAAGTTAGCTTTTGTGCAAGGGCATTGGAATGAGACCCTGAGAGGCTAACCCAATTATCATCCCTCTACCTGCCACAGAAAATTTAAAACCAGCTACATTGGGAAGAAGTGTTTGCAGGGCTCTGATAAGGGCTTAAATGGAGAAATACCCTCCCTGCCTTGCTCACCAGGCTCCAACAGAATCCAGCTGTTTATTTGATGAAAAATAAAGTTTCCCTTTAATTTACATTTCCCTGGACAGCGAGGGTCTGTGGGCTGCAACCTGGCTGAGGCAAGAAGTAGGACTTTGTAGCATTGGACTGATGTGCTGCTCAAAGCTATGGGACTCTACAGACCCAACAGGAAAGGTACAAGAACATCATTGCACCTCTCCAGGGCACTTCCACAGGGTTTTTGGAGGGAGACCTTTTGTACAAGGCAAAGCAGACTTGGAAACAGAATGTGCCGCCTTAATGACCCTCTTTTAGAAGAGTGAGACAGGAAAAGAGAAAATGAGGTAGACAGAATGAGCTTTGCAAGAATGTATTTACAAATAAATTGCATTTTAAAGGGAACGTGGAAATCCTTGCTCTGCAGAGAAGCAAAGTGGAGAGAAGGCAACAAATCATGGTAGAAAGTGCTCAGGCTTTGGAGTCAAGAAGATTGGAGTTGAATTGCTGTATCTACAATTATTAACTGTTTTTGGCCGATTAACCTAGCTGAGAATCAATGTGTGAAAATGAGAACAATAATGCACTTATATTGTGGGTGATTTTTCTGTCTTACTAATCAAGAAATGTGTGCAATAAACAGGAAATGGTGAGGGGCAGAGGACCTTGGAGTCATAAAAATAGCCTCTAATTAGAAGTACAATGGTACTTCTATTGGACATCACTTTTGAGCCTCTGAAGTTAGCATTCCCCAGAGAGGGAGTCAGATCTGCAGCCTCACTTGGGAAGTATATCAAGTGGTCCCATGTTCTTGGGTTTTGGGGGTTTAAGGGAATGAACGTGCTGACTGCTGACTTCAGACCCTGAGAAGGGAATATAGGGAAGACTTCGGGGTTCAGAGGGAAGCAGGGGTATGTCCGAAGTCTGATGCTCAAATGAAATTCTGTAATGTGGAGCTCAATTTGGGAAACCTTGGCCAAGCCCAATGCAGAAGCAAGGGGATCATGGAACCACAGTGTGATCGAGGAACTGTAACATCAATGTAGGCGGAAGAGACAAACATCACCTGTCGGGCTCTGTAGAACAGTGACTCTCATGGCTCCTAGAGTCACCTGGAAAGCTTTGTAAACAGTGTCTGGAGCTCTGCCCTGAGCCCATTTAATCAAAATGAACACATGTAGCCAGGCTTGAGAACCACAGATGCAGACCAATTTAAAAAGGCATTTAGGTTTTTTTTTATAAAGTTTGAGGCTATTATGAATAATGCTGATATGAATATCCACATGCAAGTCTGATAGACAAAACGTGGTATATTCATACAACAAGGTACTCTTCAACAATAAAAAGGAACAAACTGGTGACTCATACCACATCGTGGATGAACCTCAAATACATTAAGTGAAGTGAAAAAGAAAAAAAAGAACAGACACAGAGACCTCATATTATATAATTCTATTTATATGAGATGTCTGGAAATGGTAGAAACAAGGCTGGGCGCGGTAGCTCATGCCTGTAATCCTAACGCTCTGGGAGGCTGAGGCGGGAGGATCCCTTGAGCTCAGGAGTTTGAGACCAGCCTGAGCAAGAGTGAGACCCAGTCTCTACTAAAAATAGAAAAAAACTAGCCAGGTGTGGTGGTGTGCACCTTAGTCCCAGCTACTCATGAGTCTGAGACAAGAGGATCGCTTGAGCCCAGGAGTTTGAGGCTGCTGTGAGCTGTGATCATACCACTGCACTGTAGCTGGGGCAACAGAGCGAGACCCTGTCTCAATAAAAAAAAAAGAAAGAGAGAGAGAAAGAAATAAAAGAAAAGTAAATTAGTGGTTGCTTAGAGCTTGCGATGGGAATAGTGATTAACTCAAAATGGGGAGACTGCATACAACCCTCGTTCTTTCTGGTGAAATTGATGGGCAGACCTAAAGATACACTACCATATTTTTGTCCAGTCTTGTAGGTAAGGACTTGAAGATTGCTTGGAAAAAATAAAAGAAATATCACCGTATTTGCACACAAAGTTTATAGAGCAGCAGATACCAGTTATGCCAGCAGTGAGTGAAATATACACAC
>CAUYSK010100677.1:0-20753 GCA_963575035.1 Avahi laniger
AAAAAAAAAAAAAAAAAAAAAGAACACCTCTCATCAAAAAGTACCACAAAGAGAAAAGAAAGATCCATCACCAAGTGTGACAAGGTCACTGCAACATGTAAGTGACAAAAAATCACATCCAGAGCATATAAAAAACACCCACAAGTTGATAAGGAAAAGAAAACCCAGTATCAAATGGGCAAAAGACAAAGGAGGAAACACAAAAAGATGCTCCATCTCGTTAGCCATCAGAGAAATGCAACTTAAATCCTCAAGGACATACCACCTGTCACCAGTGTGGCAAAAGCTTCCAAGGAAACAGTAGCAAGTGTTCCTGTGCTCGGCACACCCACCCTAAAAGAGCTGGCAACATTTTGTGAAGCTGGACATGCCCCCAGCCCTGCTCTCCGGCTCCTCAGCAAACAAAGAGTCCCCCGTGCACCGGGCCTGGGGCGAAGCTCACGGTAGCACGGCCCGAAGGGCAACCACAGGGAACGAGCCCAACACCGGCTGATGGGACAAAAATAATTGGTGACATATTTACACAGGGACTACTGTATGGCAGAGAAAATTAACACAAACACAACACCACACAACGTGACAGGAACTCATGATGTAATGGCTGAGTGGAACAGGTGAGCCGTAAAACTGCAGTTTTGACTCCGTCCATATGGAGCTCTGACACCAGGGAGATGTGCGGGGTGGGCAATGCGTGATCCAGGCAGCTGTCACCTCCTGGGCAGAGGACATCGGCAGCAGGAGGGACGTGGGGACTGCAGTTCTCCACCCGGGCAGTGCTACTGGCCACACCAGTGCCTAACGGGTTATTACTTATGTCTGACATACCGTTTTTAAATTTTTTTATACCTACTTCATGCTTAGCAAAAGCAGTTTTTAGTAAGATGCTGACAGCCTACCTTCTTTGGCTAAATTAGAGAGCTCTGTCTGGTGGTCTACGGCCCCTTCGCTGGCTTCCTCCTCCTCGATGGTCTCCTCTTCGTCCTCCACTGAAACGAGTACCACAGACATCAGCAAGGGAAGCAACCGGCCTCCGTCCAGTGACTACGCCCGGCACAGCTTCGCCGCTGTGAGTAACCTGAAGACACTAAAACTGAGTCTTTAAATATCTCAGGGTACATCTGGAAATGACAGTTTAATTAAATGAGCAGGAAAGTGAGACCACATTTCCCCTTCCATTCCAGGCTCTGGGTTATGGCCCTGGCTTTTCAATACACGACAGACTCACACACAGAGTCATGTTACTCTCTACCCTCCCGCGAGCCCCACCGCAGAAAACCCACCAGGGTGCTGCTCAGGACCACCGTGGACTCACCCCCACCCGGCCCACATGCACCCCGGCTCTCCTGCCCTCCACGACCACAGCCCAGACCAGCGCCCTCTCCTCAGACCTCCAACCCTGAACCTCCAACATGACTCGCAATAGAGGCCTTGGCTCTTGGTGGAGAAAAGAGAATCTACCGGCAATCCAGCAGCAAAACTCCTGCCGATGAACACTCTCTCCACCTGGGGCCTGGCCGGGTGAACTGCACCTTCTCTCCCTCTCACCGGCTCCTCCGACCAACACTCACCCCGCCCAGTTCCTGCTTCCCTTCCCTGACAGACAGCCCAACACCGCCACCGTCCAGTCGGGCTCCTCATTCCTTCATGGAGAGACACCTGCTGCCCATCGGGTGGGCCAAGACACCCGACCCCAACCACACAAGTCCCTGGAGCCACAAAGGCTACCACGCCTGACTGTCTCCACGCCCTGGCAGTGAGGGGCAGGACCAGCCCTCCGTTCCCCTGCAAAGGCCTCCGCCCCTCTGATCCCACAGCTTCCAGAGAAGAGAGCTTTGGAAAGAACAGTCAAGAGGAGGCAGGGTGGTTAATGTGTTTTTCTGAGTTACACTAAGACATCTTTAAACCTTAAATGAGAGTCAGTCAAACAAGCAAAGTCTGTTTCAATACAGTCATGGGCCGCATAACATCATTTAGGTCAACAATGGACCACACAACATACGACAGTGGTGCCGTCAGACTGCCGCGCTGTATTTCACTGCGCCTTTCCGTGTTCAGACACACGCTCACGCACCACTGTCACAGTGGCTTACAGTACATGCTGCGCGGGTCTCCAGCCTCACAGCAGTGGGCTGTGCCACACAGCTTAGGTATACATCAGGCTGTGCCACCCAGCTTTGTGTAAGGACAATAGCCTAACGCGCGTTTCTCAGAACATCGCCCTCGTTACCTGATGCACGACTGCACGTAAACTTGCTCCTGGGAACATGGGAGAATGCGAAAGGGGAAAGGTGCATCTGCACACACCCATCAACATCTCCCAGGGCCCAGAACAGGGAGAAAGAGTTCCTCACGGAATACGACCCAATTATTTTCCAGATGACAAGAACCAGACAAATCTATTGCATTTCAGTATTGCTCCTGTCACCTAAAAGGTCGGCGTCAAATTCATCCACAAGTGCGGGAGGATGTCGCTGGGAATTCTGGCACCAGCCCCCAGGGCACAGCACGCAGAGGGCATGCGAGCACCCCGTGTGGGAGCTGCGTCTCGGCCCCTCACTCCAGGGTTCGATCTGAACTGCTCTGCGTGTGGTGCTTTAGCTGCTACAGTCGCTGCCAAGGCTTTACAGGATGATGTGTGTTTGGGGGAGACAGAGAAGGAGACGGGGCTGCTCAGCTTCGCAGCTTATAGGTGTGAACTGTACTGTTATTTATAAGATCCAGAGATCAACAGAATATGAATCCAACAGTGTCAGGAAAGAAAAGAACGGAATCTCCCCCAAAACAAGCTAGACGGACAACACTACCCCACGCACATCACGCAAAGCAGTTACTGCTGAGCCTCCCACTTCACCAAACTAATTCGCCCCCCTTAGGTGTTCCCTGGCCACTTAAATACCTACAAAGAAAATCATCTCTAATCATGTGTGTGGCCAAGACTGCAAGCTGCCCCAAAGCATTTACTCTCCACTTTCCCCCAAGCCCACTGCTTGAGTCACACGCTCCAGCCTCCCCAGGGCAGCAGCTGGCCAGGGAAGGCAGGCAGAAGCACTGCTGGGTCTCCCAGGAGGGGCTCCGGCACACCGCTGCTCCTCTGACTCGCCCTCGCCTCGGAGAGTAGCAGGAGCTGCAGCAGCCACCCGCCCAGGACAGTAGCTGAACAAGGAGACTGGGCGCCAGGACGGAGGAGCTAACAGACAGGAGAAGCAGGGGCCCCTGAGACCACCACGAAGATGACATTGTGCTAGGCCATGTATCCCCCCCCCAGGCTTCTAGCTCATCTGAGCCACTGTTACTGATGTTTTATTTTTCCTGTCATATACAGCAAAACTTAATCCTGACAGAGTTTCGTGCCAACAGTCTGGCCAAACTCCCCCTAATTTCCAAATAAGAATCAATACGCACTGAAACATCAACCCTTCAGAATCGGGACAAGTTACAACATTTTGCCAAATCAAGCCAGTAACCCCACCCTGATGCTGGCCAAAGAGCTGCCAGGGAAAGTGCAGGCCTCCCTGGCACCTGAGCGACACCACCCCAGTGTCACACAAGTGTCCTTCCTCTGTCCCGGAGCCCAGGACCCAGCCCTGACACTGCTGCATCAGAGTGCACATGGGTCTGGAAACAGATCGTAAGCTGACGGCCACAGGCTGTCCCCAGCTCACACACATGATCCAGTGGTCACGCGTCTGTTCTCATCCGAGTAAGGCACCAACACCCAAAATTCACATGAGCTTCTCCTGACAAGCCAGGCCTGGAGACCACGGGCCACCGCCCGACCACCAGGGCCGCCCTCAGGGCAGGAACGGACCTGGAGCAGCACCACTGAGCGTGGCCCCAGCGCTTGCAAAGACGCGCCTGATTCCCAAACCTCACAAAAGCAGATGCTATCATGCTGCTCCAGAAAACATCCCAAGTCCTCTAGAGACACTAAAAATGCTCTGCACTGAGAGAAGCCTGGATAAACACCAAGGTTAACTTTCCGACTGGTTTAAAATGACAAGACTAAAGCCAAAGTCACTGCAGCTCCGAGGTTCCGGCAGCACCGAGTGAGCATCCCAAGCGTGACGGCAGCGAGAGCCCTACAGACAATAAAGACAGCACCAAGGGGGAAGGCAACAGACCTTCGTCGTCAGTTAGAGATGTGCTGGCTTTTCTCTTTCTTCCAGACATTCCTGTATCCTGAAACACAGAAAAATCACAAACATGAGAGCTAAACACACAGGACGGGAAACCAAGCCAGAAACGTCTGTTAGGATATTTGCCCACAGGACAGCGGGAGCCCCGTGGCAAGCCTGTCAGGCCCTCCCCAGCCTCAATTCAGGGCACTGGTGGGGTAAGGACGTGAGTCTACAATCTGAGCTGCGTTCAGCAGCTGTGCCTTCCCAAATCGCTAAATTAACACGTGGGTGGCACTAAAGCTATAAAGTACCAGCTCACTTTCAAAGTAGACTGATTTCATAACAAAAGGGAATGGTATCCATAACTTACACATTTCTCCAGATGAAAACAAGCAGCTCTATTTTATTAGAGCACTGTATTTTATACATGTTGCTTCCATTCTTTCTTACAGAGTGCAACAATAATCCTGAACTTACCAGAAAATTTTCTGGTAATGCATCAAATCCTTTAGGTCTCAACTCTTTTCCTAAAGAGAAAAAGTACATGATTAGTTTTCACTAAAGCTGTGGAGATGACACTCTTCACAATCAGCAGGGCATCTCTGCTCATCTAAGTCAAGTCCTGTTGTACCGCCTACATGCAAGGAAAGACAGGAAACAAGTTCTGTCTCCTCCCTCTAGTGATCCAAGGCAGTGGTTTTGGGGTTTTTCTTTTGTTTTGTTTTTCAGAGACAGGGTCTTGCTATGTTGCCCAGGCTGTACTCGAACTCCTGGGCTCAAGCGATCCTCCTGTCTCAGCCTCCAGAGTAGCTGAGACTACAGATGTACACCACTGTGCCCAGCTGGCAATAGATTTTATTGTATATTCTGTGATTTTCAGCACTGGCCACCTCACCCTCAGTTTCTTCATCAATAACAGCATTATGCCCACTCTTCCCAGGGACATCCTGAGAATCCAATGAGACAGTGAATGCTGCCTCCATCGGTGCCTGGCACCCATCACGGTGTCCAGTAAGTGGAGACAGCTACCGCAGAAATGGCTAAAGGAAGAACCATTCGAACACCCTGCACAGGAGGATGTCCAGGGGATCCCCTGCGTGGCAGATGTCTCAGTGAGTTCACTCACTGTCTAGGGACTGAATTCAGGGCATCAGCTCAGAACCTCAATTCTGAGTATCCCAGCGGTGATCAACTTGAGGATTCTGACTCACACTAGCACATCTCAAAAGAACTGGGATATAAACTAGAAGGGCTGTACGAAGAGAAAGGTCCTAACCAGGCAGACCAGCTGCTCACAAATGACCTCCAGGGCAGGCTCCATGGTCAGCTGTGATGCCAGGAAGCTGCATGGTAAGCAGAGCTGAACCAAGTACAATTCGGAAAATGTTAAGGCTTTTTTTAAAGTACCATACCTCTCCTGGAAACTTTCTGTAAATTTAAGGCCTTTTTTCTTTTTTCTTCTAATTCTACTTGTAGTTTTATTTCCACAACCTAAATACAAAGAGTTAAATAAACGAACATGTTATTAAGGATGCAAATTATAAAAGCGCTGCATATAAAAACATTAAAACTCATAGTCTGACAGCACAGTTGTCCTATTTCCTTTCAAATTACTTCAAAAAGAAATTCTCAGTTTGTTTCTTTTCATTTATCTTCTATCTAACTACATCCTGCCCAAATTCTATTAGGTGGTGAGATAAGAATTAAAATTTTACAAAAAGAGTGAGTGAGCAGTGAGGGAGCAGGCATTCTGGAGATGAGCCGCCTCCAGTGACTCACACGAATATGGCAAAGGACCCGAAGGCCCCGACCACGGCTCTCGCACGTCTCCAAGCACGTGACAGGCGACCGTGTGTTTCCACGCACAAGGTAAGAACCGGTGTAGCCCGAACCTTATAATGATCTAACGGCCCAGGAAGGTACAGATGGAGTCCGAGGCCTCACGTCCATGACCCTCCTAAACGACTGTGCCTGTGCGATCTGCCTTGAACCTCCCCAGCTCGGAGACCATCTGATTTTTATGATCTCATTAAAACTGCAGAATTTACCTGTTCAATATTTGACCAAAAATACTCTATCTCTCGAGCAGTTGAGGCAGCTATACGTCTTAATCTGTTCTGTTCTTCTTTCTTTCCTCTTTCCTCACGAAGCTTCTTTTCTTCATGATGGCGTGCTACGGTTCTAACCAGCTAGTAAATAAAAGTGCGAGAATTTTTTGTACTTTATGTCATGCTAAGGAAAAAGTATAAAGTTTTTTAAAAATCTTCTCAGCCTAAAATTACATATAATTCACCGTCAGACACACCCTCATATGCTCTTAGAGTGCACCGGGAGAAACAATATAAGCAAAAATCACCATCAACATTATGCTTGATTTTTCTACAAAGTGTTATGTTACTAACACATATATTATTCTCAAAAAATGAAACAGCAAGTATGCTACAATCTTCCTTTCCCATTTAGTATATGATTAACATCTTTCCATTCAATAAACATTCATCACCATCAGTTTTAGTGGACTAAACAGTATTTCATTTCATGAATGCTGCAAAATTTATTTAATTTCTAGGCATAAAAATTGTTGGAGTAGGATAATTCACATTTTTAAGACTTTTGCTTTAAATTGCAAAAGTGCTTTCCAGAAGTTTATACTCTTTACATACCCACGAGCAGAATCCCAAAGAAACAGTGAGAAATAAATTAAAATGAGAACATCAGCAGAGCCCTGAGCACACAATCTCTGCTGCCCAGCCCAATTCTAGGAGCAGAAATGCTCAACTTCGGGGGCACTGTATGTGGCACCCGCACGTACCCCCGATGGGCCTGACTGTCCTGGACACATGTTCTCGCCTGGGCAGGCAACCGCGCGCTCCCTGCACGCCCAGCGAGAAGAGGCAGGCATGGAAGGACAGGTCTTGCTGCAGGCGACCACTCGGCGTCCAGAGCAGGCCCCAGCCTGCATCCCACGGTGCCCAGCTGTTCCTCAGCCCCAGCTCCGCCAGTGCCCACCCCCCCCCAGCAACCAGCCCGCTGCCCCCATGTCTGGCCTCCCACCCCGTCCAGCCCAATGTCCAATGTCCAGGACCATCTCCCGGGTGGAAAAGGAAAGGCTTATTGAACAATCCGAGCTTTTCCTGAAATGCCCATGAATCTGACTCAAAACCCTATGCTCTGAACCCACTGCTCCCCTGTGTGGTGTCGGCTTTTCTCTACCACCTCAATGGGGACAATGAGGGGAGAATTCAGGGGAGTGAAGTAGGCAGGGCAGGGGACAAAGGGTTGACCCGTAGTCTTCAGAGTACAGGAAACACGAAGAGCGAGTCTACGGCCCTCCACACAGAGGCAGTGACGTGGTGACAAGGGCTCATGGCTGTTCCCACATGGAAAGGACAGCTGCTCCCACTAGGAGGCCTGAGCGTCCTAGAACCTGTTGCGTGTTCTCCCTTGCTAGTGTTAGCAGTGGGACCTCCGAGTCCCCCCAAGGACTGTGCCTATGCAGGGAACAGAAAGGAGCAAACGAATGCTTGAGCAGAACTGGAAAGAGCCAGACCAGAGCCCCAGCAGGGAAGGGTAGGCGGGCGGTGGGTGGGCAGGAAGGCCGGGGAACAGTCCCCCGCTGCCCTGCACTGACTCCTGGCTCCTCCTTACTCTCAGCCTCCTCAGCCCCAGCCAGCCTGATCCTTTCTACCTGCCAGGCAGGCCTAGCAAGAAACAGAACCCGAATCCCTCACTAGAGCTGCAGGGGGGGACGCGCCTGCTCCCGTCCCAGAGGTCAGTCACCCGGCACCGTTACTCTCCAGGCAGCAGGGATGCGTTGCTCCCAGACACCCGGAGTCAAAAGCCTCCAGAGAGCTGGTCTGCAGGCCCGCCCACCTGCAGCATTCGAACTCCAGCCACCACCAGTGGATGCAGGACAGTGGCTGCCTGCACGGGAAACCCACCTTCTTGGCGGCGGCCACCTTCCACCTGCGTTCCTGGGCGAAGTCTGTGGCCATCCACTGTGCCTCCTCCAGCAAGTAGTCCCAGTGGGATTTGGGGCGCGGGGCCTCCTGCAGCTTCGGCAGCCGCCTCAGGGACCACAGACCTTCTTTCCTTAAATCTGCTATGCGCTGGTGGACCTGGTTCTCCTGCAAGCAGCATAAGGGGGAACAGGGTCAGCACGTGCCAATTGTGTGCACCCACGAGTCAGACCCCATGTGTGAAACACTACTATGAGCAACACTTGGCTAGATCCTCAGGGGAGTGAGCTCACGGTTCAGTAACAGAGACTATACTTGGACAGGAGGTCGCGGTGCTCGGAGAGCACAGAGGAAAGAGCGTGCGACTCTCCCAGAAGCCTTGGAAGCCAGAGCGACAATCCCGCCCCACCTCTAACGATGAAATGTAAGAACGATGTTTATACCACAGTCTACACAAGGAAACATATGATGCCTGGAATTGGCTTCCAAACACGGGAGGAGAGCAGACGAAACGAGCAGCTGCCCGCAGATCGTTACGGAAAAGCTGGACAATGAGGCGCATCGGAGCATGACATCTGACCGTAGCGACATATGTTTCCTTTCGGTCCCCTGATGAAGCTGAACAATGAATGCTAAGGGCCGGGCAGCGGCTCTGGAAGACAGGGAACAGGCCTGGGGGTGCGGGGGCCTCGCGGCCCCAATTCCCAGCCCGACCGGTACACACGCTCGTCTGTCCTGCCCTGGGCCAGGGCCCTTTACGAAGGCAGCGCCACCCAGACTGCTGATTGTGTCTCAAGAAAGCGGACTTTCTCCACATGGCGCTAAACCGCGTGGTTTTAATGTTGTTTCTACTGATCACAAACCACATTCACTCGTCCTTACTCTCAGGTGTTCGGCTTTAAACCATCACATTCTTACAAATTACAGTCAAGCATGTTTCACCAAACGGAGCACGTCTGTGACTCTCTTCGGCATGCTTACCAGCGCTATCTGCTCCGCCAGCTTGTCCTGGGCGCCGTCCTGGGAGGAGGTGGCACTCTGCGCAGGGCTCTGTGGTTTCGGGGGGGCCGATGCCGCCGCCCCTGGCGCCCGGGAGGAGACTGGAGAGAGAGCCTTGCTGGCCGCTGAGGAGGGTCTGCTCACGGGAGAGGAGCGGGCAGGCAAGGGTCCCGGGCCAGAGCCACTCGCAGGCGCCAGGGCTGAGGTAGAAGAGGCGGGCAGAGACCGTGGGCAGGGCGGGGCAGGGTCCGCAGGTGGCCTTGTCGACACCGCCGTCTAGCAGGCAGAGGACAAGCGGGGCGGGGTCAGGACAGGGCTCCAGGGCAGGACCCGGCACCAGAGCGCTCACGCCACCAGGGACATGTGCGGCCAGAGCCCACCTGTGCAGCACCGGCCAGCACCACCCCTCGAGCCACAAGGAAAGCCACACACCAGACTCTGTCTATACAAAACACAACATCATTTTCTTTCCACAAAACCAAACAAGATCTCTGTGTACACAGTCTTCGCGTGTTGCCTTAGAGCACACGTGTTTTCTTTTTTTTGCTTTTTCTCTTTTCGATTTTTTAACTTTTAATTGTGTGAGCTTTTTCCTAATTGAAAAATACCCAATGCTCATCCAGCACCTTTTCTCTGAAGGGCAAACAAGTTCCATGTGGCTCTCGTGGCAGGCAGGCAGTAAGGGCAGAAATCCTCTTACAACACCGGGACCACAGACTGCAACCCACGGGGAACCCCACGAGCAGGGAGGCGCAGCCGGAACGGGAGGGCTGAATGCCGACCAGCACCCACGGTCGTCATCACCTGACGCAGAGAGAAGGCACAGCTAGAACTCCCTCTCTCCAAGTCACTCCATCTTGCTCTTCCCCGACCCCAGGGGTCGGGAACCTGCGTCCAGCCACACGGTTTGGAAATAAGCTTTCACTGGAGCGCGGCTGCGTCCGTTCACTCACGTGTTCTCTGCGGTTGCAGCTCACTCCCTCGACAGGCACTGCGCACCGCAGAGCGGAACATTCACTACCTGGCCCTTGACAGGAGGTCTGCCAACCCCTGCCCGACTCACGAGTAACACGTTCCCAAAAACTTTGTAAAGTGCTTCTCTAAAATCATTTTCCACAGCTGCTCTTTTCAACAACACAGGCAGGTAAATTAATCTAAGAAAACTCACAGAGCTGCTTTAAGTCAACGAGAGAAAGTGCTGGAAAAGAATCACTTTCATGAAAATCTAAAATAAGCAACGGCCTGAGGAGCTCAGCTGCCCTGAGTGTGCGCAAAGCTGCTGCACAGACCTGCACGCAAGGCTCCAACCTCGGCCGGGGCCTGTCACAGCCCTCCAGCTACTGTCTGCTCTCGCCTCAGTTTTTTCCATCCATAAAATGGAGATAATAAGGATTCCACCTCACAGGTTTGCTAGGTAGAAAAAATAAAATAATGTCAATAAATTCCTCATCACAGTCCCTGACACCTCAGCTCACAGAGGTGACCAGTAAGTGATAGCTAATATTGACTATTATTCTTTTATCATCATATACTCCAGACTTTGCCTTAAATCTCAAATAATCATACAGAATTTGAACTCAAAGCCCACCGAGGAACTCCCCTGTTGAGGAGGGAGGGCAAGGGGCCAGGGAGGTTTCTGAGGCAGCTCTGCCACACACTGATGTGAGTCGAATGATGGGCAGGGATGACTCTCTGAACACCCCTCTCCCCTGTAGAGCCTAACAGACGGTTCAGCCCAGGCTGTCGTATTTCACTGCTCTTTAGGAACCAAAACCAGCTTTCCATGTGTGTTCCAAAAACACACCAGGGTAAAATTAATCAGTGGAGCAGGAGGGCCATTTTATATCCCAGGAATGTATATCAAGCTGGAGAGGAACGACTCACACACATCTGCAGAGCGTACAGTAAAGGAACACAGGCACCCATGGAGGACGGCCCGGGCTGGTTAGGAGCATGGTTTTGCACTCGGACAGAGCTAGCATCCGGCTCTCCTCACCACACCGCCACATAGCCTGGGGCCAGGTCCCCAGTCTCTGAGCCTTCGTCTGCACACTGGTAAAATGGGCCACGCCACCTACCTGGGAGCTACTGGGCAGACTGAAAGGATAACTGACACATGCCCTTCCAGCAGGGGTCAGCGGTGCAGGCTCCTGCGCCAAGAGCAACAGCAGCAGCTTCCCATTATTTTAATAATGACAACTATTACTATAGAGCCAAATAAAATTATGTTGCAACTACTCAATTAACCAATTGTTCTAAAGTTGGGGAGTAAACTGCTAAGAAAAAAATGGACAAATTACAATATTGTGCACCACCCTGTCAAATACACAGATGGTAAGCCAACTCTGCAAACCGTTTTTCCTTCTTGTCCCACATCTAACAAAATACCAATGTCCAGAGTACCTGAGGCAGGGACGGAAGCTGAGCGGCCTGCACCTGTGCCTTCCCGGGCGTGGGGACGTGGAGGGTCAGCTGTGCGGGCTGCGGAGGAGCAGGGGGCTGGCTGGGAGGGGGCGCTGGCACAGGGGTGTTCGGCTGCTGAGTCTTCACCGGGATGTGGAGCTGTGACTGAGCTTCCACCGCCTGCGGCTGCTGAGCCAACTGCAGCGGGGAGGGAAGGGCCGAGGCAGGGACGCCGGCCGCGGGCAGCCTTCCGGGCAGCTGCGGCGGCGGGGTGTGCAGGCTGGCGGCGTTCTGCACGGGAGGCCCCGTGGAGGGGTCGTACTGTTGCTGACTCTGTTTCTGTCCAGTGAGCTGCGCGGCCTGAGGGGTGGGGGGCATTCCTCCTGCAAAATAAGAAAAACCCGGAGAGAGCTGATTTCCAAGTGAGTCACAAGGAAACGCACGACATCCCAGTGATTGTCAAAGACCCATTATACACTCACACAGGAAATCAGCATTCTGTTAGATCTAATATCACACATGAGCACACAAAAAGGAAAGAAAGGCACTTGACTTCTGCAAGTCAGCATCAAGCAAAACGAGTATCAAATAACCACAGGGTGCCCCTACGACAGCAGCAATTAAGAAAAACACAGGAGTAAAAACCGCTGAAAAGCACAGTGACAATGAGATGTGTGGCTCCCATCAGAGTGACACGAACGTGGTCTCTGGGGGCTTTTCATACGGTATCAATTGGGACTCAGAGAAACATCCCAATTTTAGAAACTTCACTTCCAGTATACTACCTCCACTACACAAGTTTGGGGACTGGTTTTTACAATCTCTACGCACTCCCTCTTGACGTGCTGAAAGAGCCAGTTCTAAAGCTAGGTCTTACCTTGTGCCGTCGGCATTAACTGCTGGAGAGGGACTCCTGTGTTCACCCCCGGGTGCTGGAAAGCTACCCCTTGAGGACCCACTTCAAGTCGAGGTCTCTTAGACTGCTCTAGAATAATTTTCAAAAAAGGTGGAGTTTGATGTAAAAATAAAATCACAAAAGTAGTAGAAAAAACATGTGTAAGTGTTTTTATAATCTTTGAACAGGGAGGCCTTTCTATGCATGAACTAAAATCCAGAAGCCACGAAGGACAAGACTAATAAATATAATTTCTTTTCATTAAAAATCTGCCAATATAAAAAAAACATCATAAAGAGGCAAAGGATGAGCAGCAACCTGAGAGACGACACTACAACGGGTGTGGCAGAGGCTGACGTACTCGACACTCAGAGAGCATTGAACAGTGAACACGGAGGGGGGCGGGTGGGGCTGCAGCCAGACAGACAGAACAGGCAGAGAGGACGAACAGCTGGCAGAAGAGCAGATTCACAGATGGTCAGCAAACACGGAACAATGCTGTGCAACCTTACTCAAAATTAAAGAAACCCACATTAGAACAAAGATAAAACTTTTCAGCCATTAGATGAACAAAAATGAAAAGATTTATCATACTTAATAAAATGATCAAAATGTGAGAGCAGGAATTGTTGATGGTAGTGAAAAGCGCAATTTAGCACCATCGATGCTCAATTACACGTGCACTTTGATCGGGCAATTTCATTTCTAGGAGTTTTTCCTTCAGATACAATGAAAAACATGCAGAAAAAAATACATGAGACTGGATGTTCTATCCTTTGCCGACTGTAACGGAAAATGGTGGCGATAACAAATGGACACTGACGAGGGTCTCACTGAGGAAGAACGAGCACCACAGAACACCGCGCACCCCTCGCAAAGAACGGGGTATGCGGCTCAGAAGGGTATTTCTATGCGCAGACAGAAGAATGTCTGTGAGAACGCACAAAACATTAGCAGGGCCTGGGCAGGGACCTGGGCAGGAACCAACTAGAGGTGGACATAAGTTACACCCTCCTGTACTGTCTGAATCTTTTACATAAAACGGCATTAAGTTTACAATTTGAAGAAAAAATTCAGTTTAAAAAATGACAACTTTAAAAAGCAGATTTTATATTTAATCATCATGATGACTGAAGAGCCTACACACGGAAAATCAAAACAGAGTATACCTGTTCCACCGGAAAACTTCTAACTTCTGTACACACAAACACATAAATATTTTGTTCAGCTGGTAATCACCAAAAGAAAAATAAACTTTCAAAGTAGGAAGAAACTAAGTTCTTTAGCATTTGCTCTGTAGAAACACGCGGCAACTGCCCACGATAGCCGTGGGAGGAAGCGGACTTCGGGGGCACGGCTGCCAACGTACCTGCGGGGGGCACTGCCTGCTGCCTCTTGAATGGGTCCGTCTCCACTGTGCCTCCGGCCCCCGCCACCAGGCTCCCTGCGAGGGCTTGCTGCTGGAAAAGAATGAAAAACATGAGATGATGATCATTTAAGGGCATTACAAGAATGAATATAAACTAAAACTGCAATAATTACCCCAAGCACTGACCTCATTCCTTTTTAATAGATATTATCTACCCAAGGTCTTTAAATATACACATCTAATGTGTATTTATATAGTATTTATGTATAATAAATACTTTGAAATTCTAACTTACCTCAGAAGGGGGAAAAAGACTTGTAAAAGATATATTATTCTGGTTTTAAATGGAATTTCAAATAAATGCAAATCTACAGTCCTTCAGAAACTGACTGGCTTTGCATGTCTTAAGACAACACAAGGCTAATGTGGGGAAACATCGGTCTCAGTTCCGAGACAACAGCTTAGCTGACCTAATCAGTCACACTGCCTAGCGTAACTGTACATAAATAAAAAGAAACATTAAATTGTATTCCCACTGGAAAATGACACTAAAACCCCAATTAATAACGATCTAACTTGGATCTTCAAAATGGTGTTTCTATAATTAGCACCCCACTTGATTTATGGATATGTGAAATTATAAATATGTTACTTAAATGCTCAAAGTGAAAGAGCAGATCTCAAAGGCTACATGTGACATGATTCCAACCCCACGACATTCTGGAAAAGGCAAAACTAGAGAGACAGTAAAAAGGTCAGGGGTTGCCAGTGGCAAGGTGGGAGGCAGGAAGACGAACAGGCAGAGCACAGGCGGTTTTCAGGGTGGTGACGCTGCTCCGCATGGCGCTGCAATGGTGGCTTCATGTCATCACACATGTGTCCAAACCCACAGAGTGGACCCCGCCGGGACTGAACCCCACTGTAAACCAGTCTCTGGGTGATCATGCCGTGTGGACGTGGGTTCACCAAGCATCACAAATGGACGCTCTGGTGGTGGATGCCGGTCAGGGAGGAGGCCGCGCGTGCGTGCAGGTGGGGGTGGGGGGGAAATGTCTGTGCCTTCCTCTCAATTCTGCTGTGAACCTAAAACTGCTCTAAAAAAATAAAATCTTTTAAAAAAGGTTTACATGAGAAGCTGCTAGCATGTTATTTTACAGAGACGGAAACTGGCCAAGTCTTGGTCAGCACAGATTTAACCCTGACACTTTTCCATCTGGTCACTGTTCTTGCAATCACAGCAAATGCTGAGGATGGTACATCACAATCGCTAGTTGCTAAATTATTCTTTAATTGATTAAAATTATATCTACTCTACTTAGGCATTTTAAATGCAAAAAAATCACAGACACCTAAGCAAAGTAACTGTTGGACGAGACTGTCCTGCAGCCACACACAGCCACTGCAAACCAGGCTGGCGTGAGTCACTCGCATGAGGAAACGCTTAGCAAGAGTTATTCAAAGGAAAAATAAGCAACAGAACAGTGTATGTGGCACGATGACACACCATTTACATTTAACAGAGATGGGGGAGGAAAGAAAAGAGAAGGGGACAGAGGGATGGACAAAGAGAGGGAGGAAGGAAAGAGGAACAGTTTGAAAACAGGCAACGTGTTGTTAACGATGGCATCTGGGGCAGGGTTAGAGGTAACGTGATTTATGTGTGTGCACTTCTCCAGATTTTCCAAATGTTCTGCAATGAACATGTACTACTTACATAATCAAAAGAAGTTGTTTTTTCAATAAAAGAAATTGATGAAGGGCTCCAGTAATGGCCAAGTACTTCCTAGCAGACCAAACGTACTCCAGACGAAATATAAAAAATATGAAAAGGCAGGCGGCAGACAATACAGGAAGGGAAGCGACAGCTCAAGGAAGAGACACACAGTCCGCCTGGCTTGAAGAGCAAGGACAGAGAGCAGGAGACCCCACGTGCTCTCCCTGGTCTCTGCCACATCTCTGCTGATTCCGACACCGTGCGCACCCCGACAGGGTCCCCACCAAGGCCAGAACACTACGCTGAGACCTCAGGTGCCACTTACCACAGAGTGTTTGCGGCTTCAATTCAATAAAGTTAGCTAAGTGTCAGTAAAGCAAAACAATCACTACTCTTCAGAAGAACATAACAGGATCCAGAGTTTCTACACGTCATTCACAACTGTCCAAAATCCAATTCAAAACTACTCCGAAATACAAACGAGAACATGAGCCATCCTAACAGACAAGTGATGGACACCTCCCCCAGGAGGACCCACCGATTGGAATTCCTGACAAGGATTTCAAAGAGCCTTTAATACGTATGCCCGAGGTCATAAAGAAAAATATATTTTTCTACAAATAAGGGACAAGACAAAATCCTGACAGACATATAGAAACTATTTTTAAAGAGAGCCAAATGGAGATTCTAGAACTGAAAAATGAAACATTTGGAATACAACACTCACTGGAGAGGCTTAACAGCAGTGCAGGGATGGAGAAAGGCAGTAAACTTGAAAACAGGAAGAGAAGAGTCAAGTGAAGGACCTGACTTCGAGGTGCCCGCCAAGGCTCCCCAAAACAGGACGGCGTGGCCCTGACGCACGACCAGCAGTCAGATGGAAAGAACGGAACGCAGTGCCAAGGAACAGACCCATCCTCACACAACCACGTGATTTTTAAAAGGCTCCAAAGCAATTCAAATCCATGGGGAATGGAAAGTCTTTTCAACAAAGGGTGCTGGAACTAGATATCCACATGAAAACTGATAAACTGGACTTCGCCAAAAGGCACGGGAGGAAGGCCCATGCTCCCCCCCCCACCGTGGCTGGCACTGCGGCCTCTCCCAGGGGACTTGGGAGGCGCATGTCGCACCTGCCACTTGGCCCACAGAAGAGACAGGAGTTCCTCCAGGTGGGTGGACACCCACCTTCCATTTTCAAAATGACTTTCAGTTTTATCGTGTTCTGTCTTCATGAATATTTTATTGGTAAACATACTGTTTTTAAAATATAAACTTGATCTCAACTATAATTCATTATTATAACTCTTCTAAAAAGAAAGAAAAAGTTCTACAAAGAAAAGAGATGCTCTGATAGGAATCTAATTCTGTGTGTCCGTTTCAACAGGGACAATGTCAAAACGGAGTTTGTCCATAGAAGATTTAATCTAATTTACAGAGATCCTGGAAATTATACCAGAAAAAGAACAGTGGAAGGAAGTGGAGATGTGTAGTTCACAGAAAAGACAACTAGGAATGTTTGCCACCTATACGTTCTGAGAAATATGTTCAAAAAAAAGAAAAAAAATTGAACAAAATGAAAAAAATTAAAAATACGTTAAAAAAAGAAAAAAGTAAAAATAGAACATTTGCCACTAAAAGAGGAATAGACTTACGCTATTCTGGAGGAAGAAACTGAGACCAGCAGTAGTTAGTGGTTACTAGAAGGCAAATTTCTGTCCAATTAAAATAAACAAATAATTAAATAAACTCACTTTAACCTAACAGGGACCATGGCCTTTGTAGGACGTGGCGCTCGGTCACTGACAGGGCAGGATGGAGTCCTGGTACTCCCTGAATACCTTCAAAGGACACCCCTGTAAGTGGAGGGGACGAGGTGACCCAGGGTCTCTCTTAACTCAAGATCCTAAAAGAAGTCCTGCCACATTTAACCTTGGAAGAGGGCAACTGAGGAAAGCACAAAAAAACTGTGCTTTCTCTTTTAAAAAGTATGTACATTAAAACAAGATGCCACTTTATACCTATAAACTTTCAACTGTACACATAACAATATTAACACATGTGTAAGATAATATAAAAAGCAACAGTTGGTATAAGTGTTTATCGGGTCTAGTTGGTTTATAGTGTTGTTCAAGTCTCTGTTTCCTTGTTGATCTTCTGCCTAGTTGTTCTATCCATAATTGAAAATAAAATATTAAAGACTTCAAAAAAAAAACAAACCAACAATTGGGTTAGGATCAGAGAACCATAAATAATTATTCGTTTTCTCTAACATTATAGTCACTGAAGAAAACTCTCCAAATCAGTATAGTTTTATAAAATATAAATAACTATAATAATATCAGTATTATATATACAATAACTGCACTCAATAACACCACCCCAGAACCTTTTGGAAACAGAGAGAAAATATTAGTAATACCTACAATACTGACAACTCTAGATTTATATCTAGAGTTTAATTTACATAATTAGTTTATCATAAAAATTCTACAGTTGTTTGCAAACAACAAAACTCATCCTGAAACTATGTGTTAAACTCTTCTTAGAATACTTACCAGGGCTGGCAAAACCACAGCGACAAAACTGAGACCACGTGCCTACATCTAGCAGTAATTTTAGCTGAATCTAAAGAGGTGCATGGTGAGCACCATGAACTCACTAACGCTGCTCCTAAGAATTATTTCTAAATAAAAGACACGGCCAGAATCAGAGAAATGGCTAAGTGAATCAGTCCTCCAGTTCCTGGCGCATCCACAGCTGTTCCACTAAGAACTATTAAAAGCGAATGAAACATAAAAGAATATTTGTTAAACAAAATAACAAAACAAAAAAGTGTAAATACACTTGTTTCGCCTGGTATATACATAACATAAAATGTCATCGCGTTAGGATGATGGCATTATGGATAATTATCTTCTCTAACAGGAAAATGACTGGAAAAACTCAATTTAGAATGGTTCTTTTAAAAATAAATGTGCACATGTCTGTTTATATTTTGTATACAACAGCTCTGCTCCCAGTACTACCACCTGAAAATCTTTTGGAAATAGAAATTAATACATATATAATACAGAGAATTCTGAATTTATTTCTGGAATTTCACTAGTCAATATAAATTAGTCAACTAAAAAAATTCTACAATTGGCCGTAAATAATAAAACTCATATGGAGTTTTTTCCCCCAAAGAAAGGATATGTTTTTCATTTCAACTCTTACTTCCTTAGACATTCACTAGTATTTACCTCAAAAATCTGTAACTCAAAATGGAGGCTCCTTGGTTTTCCTTTCTGTCTTATAATTCATTATAAAATATACATACAAAACAAATTATAAAAGATATGTATGTGACTTTAAAGTCATAATAAAATTAATCATAGAATTGAAATAGTGGGATATCATTCCCTGAAAAGTTCATTCAACTTTCTGTTTGAAAATTTTCATAATACAATATTGAGAAGGAAAATGGAAAAACACATAGATACAATTTAAAATGGTAATGATAAAGCAATCACTATGCACTGATCGCATAAAATATAAAAATAAAACATGCCTGAAAAACTCCATGCACCCCCCACACTCAGGTGCTCACCACCAGATGTGGTAAACATTTCCCTACGGAACTCTGTACGCTGCTGGGGGGATGTAAGTTAACACAGCCGTCACGGAAAACAGCACGGAGGTTCCTCAAAAAATTAAAAATGAAACTACCGTACGACCCAGCAATCCCATTTCTCAGATTTCCCAGGACACGCCCAAAGGAAATGAAACAGTGCCGGGAAGAAGTTCCTGCGCCCCCCGTGCACTGCAGCACTGCCCCAACAGCCAGGATACGGAATCCACACGGACGGCTGGATAAAGAAGAGGTACACATTGTACATATGCAGTGGAATATTCTCCAGTCAACTTAAAAAAAGGGAAACCCTGCTGTTTACACCCCCACAGACGAGCCTGGAGGGCATTATGCTCAGAGAAGCGAGCTGAGAGAAACACAAGTGCTGCCTGGTATCGCTCACATGTGAAATCTTAAAAAAAAAAAAAAAAGTCGACCTCAATAGAAACAGAACAGAACGGTGGTTGCCAGGGCAGGGGAGTGGGGAATAGGGAGACGTTAGTCAAGGGTACAACTTTCAATCATAAGTTCTGGAGATCTCATGGACAGCATGGTGACTATAGTTAATAATGCCATGTTGTACATTTGGAATTTGCCAAAAGAGACCTTGACCTTTCTCACCAAAAAAAAGTGGAGGCACTGGATATGTTAATTAACTTAATTATGGTAATCATGTCACTATATCAAATCACTCTGTACAATTTACTTATATACAGCTTTGTCAATTATACCTCAGTAGAGCTGGAAAAAAACATCTTCCTACAGTGTCATCACCTGTGGGTTTAACTCTACCCAACTCTGGTTTTGCTCACTAGTGACTGGCATGAAAGGAGCCCTTCCTTCGTGTTCCTCTGTAACCTCTGCCCCTCCACGTTGCATTGCTGAGTCACCCGCACAGATGTGCGTGAGGCCAGGGTCCACTCTGATCAGTCCTCCTCTGTGTGAATGTAACAAGCCGCCATCCGTCCCATGGCCAAGGGACATTTTGGCTCTTTCCAGTCTGGGGCTCTCACAAATAGTGTGGCCGGGAGCGTCACTACACGTGTGCTCTGGCACACGAATACAAGAGCACGAACGCTTCAAGCACACGCCGCTGGGCCAAAGGCTCATTGCTCACCTTTTCCACATGATGCAAAATGCTTGCAAATGACTAGACAAGCCACAGTCTCATCAAAAGTGGATGAGAACCTCACGGCTCTGTATCAACAGATTCCACCCAATTCAATTCCTAGGGATTGGGTTAGTGTCACAGTAAGTCTGAGTGGTTTCATCTGCACCGTGGAGACAGTGTCTCTTTTTCACGTGTTTATAGGCACTCCCAGCCTTCTACCATATCCCTGCTCTTATGGAGCTATTTATCAATGTGGCCTATAAACACATTAACATATTACATTACTCCAAGCAGTAACAGGAAAGATGCCCCCCCAACAAATTTTCTGACTATCTCTAACTTAAGAATTATCTTCAGTTGTATCAAACTCACTACGAGTGCCTAAATAGTAGAATCAAATTATTATTCCCCACTAAAAGAAAGCAGGCTCCGGGCCGGGCGCGGTGGCTCACGCCTGTAATCCTAGCACTCTGGGAGGCCGAGGTGGGTGGATCGTTCTGAGCTCAGGAGTTCGAGACCAGCCTGAGCAAGAGCGAGACCCCGTCTCTACCAAAAAAATAGAAAGAAATTAA
>CAUYSK010100680.1:0-52023 GCA_963575035.1 Avahi laniger
CTCTCTTCAGTTCTCTCTGTCCTTGTGAGATAATGCCTTTACTTTTTTTAAGTTAGTGGGTTTGGGGGAGGGAGCAGAGGCTAATACATATATTCCACCTGCCATTTTAAACTAGAAGTTTATGTATAATTTTATAAGAAAAGTAAAATGTTTTTTTTTTTATTTTTTTTTATTTTTTTGAGACAGAGTCTCACTGTGTTGCCCAGGCTAGAGTGCCGTGGCATCAGCCTAGCTCACAGCAACCTCAGACTCCTGGGCTCAAGTGATCCTTCAGCTTCAGCCTCCCCAGTAGCTGGGACTACAGGCATGTGCCACCATGCCCGGCTAATTTTTTCTATATATTTTTAGTTGTCCAATTAATTTCTTTCTATTTTTGGTAGAGACGGGGTCTCGCTCTTGCTCAGGCTGGTCTCGAACTCCTGAGCTCAAACGATCCGCCCGCCTTGGCCTCCCAGAGTGCTGGGATTACAGATGTGAGCCACCGCGCCCGGCCACCGGTAGGGTTTTGATATGAGTCTGCAAGCAATTGATTTATTATGGTCTCTGGGCTTCAAACCTCTCTGCTAATGATAATCTGTATTTGCAGCCGCTCCCCAGCGCTAACATCACCGCCTCAGCTCCCCCTCAGATCATCAGGCATCAGATTCTCGTAAGGAGCTGCAACCTAGATCCCTCGAATGCACACCTTACAATAGGGTTCGCGCTCCTATGGGAATCTAACGCTGCCGCTGATCTGACAGGAGGCGGAGCTCGGGCGGTGATGCCAGCGATGGGGAGCAGCTGCAAATACAGATGAAGCTTCACTCGCTTGCCTGCCGCTCACCTCCTGCTGTGCGGCCTGGTTCCTAACAGGCCACAGACTGGTACTGGTCCACAGCCCTAGCGGGCACCTGGGGGTGTAGCCTGGGAGCCACCGAGACTGCCCGCACCCACCTTGCACCTCCCTGTCTCTCTCCCCTTCTGTGGGTGCTCCAGAGAAAGCCGGAGGGCAAATGAAGATTCCAGAGAAGAGGATTGAAGGGGGGAGGGCGGAGCCCAGGCAGGGGACAGCCAGGACCTTCAGAAGGGAAGAGAGGTCTCACTTTACTTAGACCTTTGATTCCAGATGTGGATTGTCCACGTGGAGGGGATGGATGAAGAAGACTTCCTCATCCTCCCTAAGCTGTATGTTTGTGTAACCCTTCTGTGGTCTGCCTTCATTTTAAAATTTACCTAGAACATGCTTGAAGCTCTGACTTGGGTGGGGCAAAGGCAATATATGTAACCTAAACATTTGTATCCCATAATATGCTGAAATAAAAAATAAAAAAAAAAAAAAAAACACACACACACAAAAAAAATAAAAACAAAATTTACCTAGAGCCTCTAAATGTGTCCAGTGGGCCTGCCCAGACTGGGTCCTCTTCCTGGGCCATGGGAGAGGGTGTGGACACCCAGGACTGTGTCTCTTCTCAGCCAGGAATGTCTGGCAGAAGAGTCCACCGCGGGGGGGTGAGGGGCATGGGGCCGCGGGCTGAGGTTCACTGCCCGGGGAGGAGGGCTGAGCGAAGGGGCCCCCCACAATGCCTTGCCTGGCTCCATCTCCAGCTGTGCCCTAGGCAGAGCCAGGGGTGATGGTAGCCGAGAGAGAGGTAGGAGGGAGAGTCTGTTCCTCACAGCAGGTGGGTGGCAGGAGGGCTGGGCAGAGCTGCCCATCAGGAGTGTATTGAGGTCGTGCCTGGGCCTGGGGCTTTTCTTCTTGGCAGGAGTGTGGAGGTGGTGGCAGGGAGTGACTGTGTCCCCAGCAAGCACTCCTGTCTCATTCCGTGCTCACACGGCTCTCTGAGATGCCGTCTCCCTTAGCCCCTTCTGGCCGCAAGCAGCTGAATTTTGAACTGAAAGTTACCTAACCATTAGGATGTTTACCTTTCTGCCTCAGCCTCCCAAAGTGCTGGACCTACACGTGTGAGCCACCAGGCTCGGCCTCCGGTTTCTTCCGTACTTCTGCTCTGCTGTCTTTAGGGTACAGTGGGGACTGTCCTCACGGTCACAGGAAGGCTGCTGAATTCAAACTCTGGAATTCGGCTGCTAGAATTCACACTCTAGTCTGTGACTACAGGCCTGGCTTTTTGTCTGTCTTTTCGAAAATGAAAGTAACACATATTTACGATAAGAATTTAAAACAGTACAGACCTTGGCCTTTTGTTTTTAAACGTTGTGCATGTTCATGATAAGAATTTCAGATAGTGCACAGTGAAGGTCTGACCCTCTCCCCTTTTCGAAATCCCACAGGTTACCACTTAAAATAATGTCTGTGGATTCTCTAGCAAACTTCCTCTATAATCACAAGCTTAGACCTCTAAATATTTCATACAAGTGAGATCCCACTTACATACTATTTTGCATTTCTTTTTTAAGATTAAGATATCTTGCAGATAATATTACCATATACAGATTCTATCCCCTTTCTCACTGGTATGCTGTATTGCATGGAATACAAGTACTTTTTTTACTAAACCAATCCTCTTCTTCTGGACTTTATGTTATATCTCTATATTTTTAAATTAATAGACTTTATTTCTTAGAAGAGATGTAGATTAACAGAAAAATTGTGCAGATGGAACAGAGAATACCCATGCACTTTTGCATTTGCACAGTTTCTGCAATTAATATCTTACATAACATAGAACAGGGTACATTTGTTACAACGAATGGGCCAATGTTGATACGTTATTATTTCCTAAAGATCATAGTTTACATTAAATTTCACTCTTTGTGTTGCACACTTCTCTGGGTTTTGCAAATTCATGTCATATATCTACCATTACAGGATCGTGCAGAATAGTTTTGCCCCAAATAACACACTGTCCTCAGTTTATCATCCCTCCTACCTTCCCGTGAACTCCTGTTGACCCCTGCTTTTTACTGTTGCTATAGTTTTGCCTTTTCCAGAATATCATATAGTTGGAATCATGTAGCATCTTTCTTTCACCCTGCAATATGGATTGAAGCTTCCTCCATGTCTTTTCATGGCTCGATAGCTCATTTGTTTTTATTGCTGAGTAATGTTATATTGTATGGATGTGGCAGAGTTTATTCATCTACTGAAGGACATCTTGGTAGCGTCCAGGTTTTGGCTATTGTGAATACAGCTGCTGTAAACATCTGTGTGCAGATTTTTGTGTAGATGTAAGTTTAACTCAGTTGGATAAATACCCAGGAGTGCCCTTGCTGTAAGACTGTGTGTAGCTTCATCAGAAACCGCCAAACTCTATCTCAGAGTAGCTATACAATTTCGCATTCCCACCAGTAATGGTGAGAGTTCCTATTTCCCATATTCCTTTGCTATTATAAAAACCGTATAAAATAAATACCTTTGCATGCATAGTTTTATGTGCATGTGTCAGACTATTGCATACATTTTCATCAGGTGGTACATACGAAATGTCTATGGATATTGGCAAACTGCTCTCCAGAAAGACAGCATGAATGACACATAAAAATGCTTATTTTCTCCCACCCATACCAATATTTGAGTTTTATCAGACTTTACTACTTTGGCTAGTTTGGCAAGTGAAAAAAAAATATCTTCATGGTTATTTTGATTTGTAATCCCTTCTCTATGAGCGAGGTGGCATTTTGTCAGACTGTCCAGGTGAGAGTTCCTGCTCCGGTCTCTCAAACTGTGTGTCTCTAAGCAAGTGGCTGCTCCCCCTCGGACCTCAGTTTCTTCATCTGTAGAATGAAGAATGGTCCTTGCCTTATTAGTTGGATTTGAGGACTTAATAGCACCTACATGTAAAGTGTAGCACAGTTCGTGGCTCAAAGTAAGGGCTGGGTAAATGTCAGATATTATTGTCTAGTATGTTCATGACCATTTGAATTTCCTGGTTTATGATCTGCCTGTTCATCTTGATTTCCCATTTCCCCTGGATTCTTTTTTTTTCTTATTGATTGGTTAGAGCTCTTTGCATATTAATAACATGTTTTCTTTTTCACATATATTACAAATATTTTTTATTCCAATCTTTCACTTGTCTCCTACTTTCCCAGACACTGGCTATGAACCAGTGTAACATCATTTTCAGAAATACAGCATTTGAAAGCTCACAGAGTCTGTCATTTCCTTCTCAGGATGTCCACACCAGGCAAGCTGGTTCCCTTTTCAATAAAGAAGACCGGCCCAGGGAGGGCAAGCAACTTGCCTGACATCACACGGGCATCAGTGGCTGGCTGAGGGATAAAATGAAGGGCCCAGGCTCCTAGATTTGGCCCTCTCAGCTCTTAGAGAAGGTAGGGGTAATCTGCAGGCGCAGGCAGGACAAAGTCAAGGTCATCAAGAGAGCCAGCCTCACCCTTTCCCTCTCTCAGGACCCAAGAGCCTAGGCCTTTTTTTCCTGATAATCTTTGACCATTCTCTCCTGATGGGGTCAGCTGCCAGGAGCAGGGATAGGTTTTACACCTGTGCTACCCCACCTATGGTCCAGGGATTCAGCCTCACCTGGGAGCTGATGGAAACAAGGAACCTCAGCCCACCCCTGAGCCCTTGAATCAGAATCTGCCTTTTAGCCGGACTCCTCGGTGACTCGTAAGCACATTGCGAGTTGAGAAACACTGCTCTTCACCCCTGCTTTGGAGAAAGAGAAGAGTTGCTTAGATTGAAGTTCCTGGTGTCTTGACACCAGAGACCCTTTGAGAATCTCATGAGTGCTAAAAATTTATCCCCAGAAGAACACACAAGGCACATGCACACCCCTTTGCATACAGTTCAGGCCTGGAACCAGGCCTCAGTCCACAAGGCCTTACAACCCAGATAAGCTCTTTCTAGGGTATCAGCAAGCAAGGGCAGCCGACAACAAGCACAAGGAAAATTTTGTGGAAAGGTTTGATATTTCAAAAAATGCCATGCATGGGCATGGGCGCGGCGCTACGGCCTGGGGAATGCATGCATGAGTGTCTCCCTGCCCTAGGATGACCTGCCCCAAGAACATACTGAAGCCTGGACTTTGGCATGGTACTCAGCCCCCAGGCCCCCCGTGGGCCTCAGCAGATCGGCAGGAGCAGTGGAGGGCCCCAGAGCTAACCCCACCAGACAGCTGTGTGGTCTTGGATAAGTCACTTCCTCTTTTGGAGCCGTATTTTGCATATCTGTAAAATTAGAATACTAAGTCCTATTATGAAGGTTTAGTTTGAGTAAGTGCCTGACACATACATAGTAGGTGCCCAATCCTCATGCACCTTACATAGCCCTGCTGCTGTCTGGGTGCAGAGGGTGAGGGTTGGGTGGGGTTGAGCTGCTGGCACCAGGCAGAAGATGACACTTTTGGATGAGCAGTGCTCTGGGATTTTTCTCCAGCCTGCAGCAGATCCCCAAAGCTCCCGGGTGAGGCCAGTGAGCAAGCCTGCGGTGTCCCAGAGCCTGGCTGCCAGCTTTCCTCCTTGGAGACTCAGGTTCCACGATAGTGATCGTCACTGTCATCATAATTCACACTGTTTGTCACATGCCAGACGCTTATTATACTTATCTCCTTTCAGCCTCCCAGTGGCCTACAGGGCAGGGACCATCATCACCTCCATTTAGTGAGGGGAAATGCTGGCTGCCTAGGGTGGCACAGTGAGGAAGCGGGGTGCAGCTGGGACTGGTCCTTGGGCCTGGCCCACCCCAGGGCCCCCATGTATAACCAGAGGTCGCACAGCCTCTTTGCAGTAAATCCTACAAAAGTCCCAGTGGAGTAGGACTTCCTCCCACAGGCCACCCGGCCTGGCCTCAGAGTCAGCAGTCACTTCCTAGGGCATGCTAAGGGAGCCTTCCTCCTCGCTGTCCCCTGGCCTGCCCGCCACACCCTCGGCAGCCTGTCCAAGCCCTGCGGTCTCTCCTGGCTGAAGTTGGAGGTTGTGGTTACCGGGGAGCTGACGCCTCCCAAAGCTATCTGCTAAATACATAGGGCACTCATTCATTCGTTCACTCATCCAGCAAACACTGCCGGAGGCCCACTCTGTGCCACGCACCGTGCTGGGGAACCCAGGACGAAAGACCTCGTTCCCGTCTTCATGAGGCTCAGGCAGAGCAGACACCAGCAACACACGCCCAATAAATGTGCGGGCTGGGACAGCGGTGGGGGCCTGAGGTGGGAGGCGCTGAGCTTCCCTGGGGAGCTGGGAGGCACTCCCAGGAGGCTGAGCACCCCGTGTGCATCTAACACTCGCCACCAGCTGCAGAGTGGCTGGCGCTGTGCTCGGGGTGGTGCTCAGGTCCAGACCGAGGGGCGGACTGAGCAGGAGTGGACAGGCGTTCAGGGGAGACAGGGGGGCCTGAGCAGGGGCCTTGGAGAGGCGGGAAGAGCCGGAGGTGGGGGAGCGTGGACAGGCGAGAGGCCCGTCCATGTTGCCCAGTCGCCAAAGGCAGCCCTGGGTGGGTTCAGCCAGGGAGGACCAGAATCAAGGTGGGGCGTTTAGAAAGACCACGGTCCCGGCCAGGCGCGGTGGCTCACGCCTGTAATCCTAGCTCTCTGGGAAGCCGAGGTGGGTGGATTGTTTGAGCTCAGGAGTTCGAAACCAGCCTGAGCAACAGCGAGACCCCATCTCTACTAAAAATAGAAAGAAATTAATTGGACAACTAAAAATATATAGAAACAACTAGCCGGGCAGGGTGGCGCATGCCTGTAGTCCCAGCTACTCGGGAGGCTGAGGCAGGAGGATCGCTTGAGCCCAGGAGTCTGAGGTTGCTGTGAGTGAGGAGGACGCCATGGCACTCTAGCCTGGGCAACACAGTGAGACTCTGTCTCAAAAAAAAAAAAAAAGAAAGACCACGGTCTTCTTCTTGATGGGGAAGGGAGAGGAGAGAGTACAGGAGGACCAGGGGGAAAGCTGGGGTGACTCACTCAGCGTGAGTGAGATGCGTGGGGAGAGAGTGAGGCAGGAGAGAGACAGAAAAGAGAGACAGACGGAGACAGAGAGAGACAGAGATAGGGAAAGAGAGAGGAGCAGAGACAGAAAGAGAGGAAGAGAGAGACAGAGAGAGAGAGAGAATGGAGTGAAATCTTGCACCAGCAGGCCCGGGCCCCCCCAGCACAGACAGCGCCACGTGACTGCCTGACACGAACCAGGAGGTGCAACCGGGGAGGAGGGACGCGGCGCTTTCCCGTGGCATCTGAGTCCGTGGTGCAAATGCTTGTGGCACTTCCTTCATTCTTTCTTGAAGGAGTCTTTTCTGTAGCCTGTGCCCTGGTTCTCAGTGCCCCGTTTTGAGCTTTTCCTGCCCATTCCTTGTCATGCTCCTAGGGAGGAGATACCGACCTTTACCCCCTCCTTCCCACCAGGCGCCCCCTTGCACAAGGCCCCCATCTAACTCTCTAAACAATCCAGACCCCCACCAGGAGATTCCCTGAAGGCCACAGTTAATATACAGATAAACAGGCCTTTGAGATGGCCCAGCCCACTCACCAGGTGGCGCAACCACCTAAGACAGTCATCAGGACAGGTCGCTGTCCTCGCCACTGCTACGGGCCCCGCGTACCAAATTCCCCCTTTAAACCCCTAGCTTCGGTCCATGACTTCAAAATGGTTCTTTGAGGCACAAGCCTTGGCTATTTCCCTACTGCTCACTCTGGAATGAAGTCACCTTCCTTTCACTGTACCTCATCCTCATGAGTAGCTCTTGCAAGCAGTGGGCAGTCAGGCCTGTGCTCGGCTACAGTAGTACCTACCCTGTCTTCTCAACGACCGGGACACTCTTTTATGTCTGTGTTCCCACATTACTTATGTCTAGAATCGGCAAACACAGATTCTCAAGCAGTGTTTAGTTAAAAGAACAAATGTCAGTCCCTGCCGGGCTGACGGCCCAGGCACGATGCCGTGGCCATGGTCAGGAAGGTTCAGGCTGGGAAGGAGACACAGACTGGCAGCTTGGCGCTCATGGAAGCCCCCAGACAGAAGCTCGAGGCTGAGAGGCTGGCCAGGCTGTGCTGTGTCCCAGGAGGAGCAGGAATTCCCCACAGGGATGGCAGCTTCTGGAGCCTCAGTCCCCTCTGGATACCCCTGAAAAGACGAGGGGTAGGGGAGGCGCGGGGGGTGGCCCTGTGCGTGACCACTACGTCAACACCTGTCCCTGGAAGGATCGACTGATAGAGAAACTAAACACAGATACTGCCTGAGCAAACTGACGTGTTTGCTTCCCCGAAGGCTACGCTAAAAGTAAGCAGGCACGAGCAGAGAGATCAGCCATGTTCTCCAAAGGGACATAGAACAGGAAGCTTCTGGATCGCCCATGTAAGTTTTCTACTGCTAAGTAACAAATCACCATAAACTTAGCGTCTTAAAACAACGTCTTAAATTAACTATCTGGCAGTGACCGTAGGTGAGGGGTTCAGCAGGACCCAGCTTGCTCCTCTGCTCGGGCCTCACAAGGCTGAAACCAAGCTGTCGGCCACTAGACCCCTGGCTACGGAAGGATCCCTTGTAAGCTCCCCCGGTTTTTGGCAGATTGATTCCCTCGTGCCTGCAGAATCCATGGCAGTTTGCTTCTCCAAGGCCAGTAAGAGAGCCTGACTTCCTCAAATCTCTCCCTCTGAGGAAGTTTCTACTTTCATCTTTTGAAGGCCGCACGGAATCGGGGACCTCAATTATATCTACAGCATCCCTTCGACTTAGCCATACTGCATTGGTTAGGAGCCACGGGTTCTGCCCGCACTTAAGGGGGGGGATTGCACAAAGGGAGACTCACGGGGCCACTCATGAGTGGGGGGACGCTGCCCTGTGCCCCACAATGGGGGGGCCAGTGGACCCCCAGCTGGAGTGATACATCAGAGTGAGCAGGAGTCACCTCCAGCCTTTGACGGACTGAACTTCCCCCTTGAAGCTGCACATTCGTATGCCCTAGGTCTCATTATTAGTAATTTTTCTACCCTTTCCCTAGTTATTTTGTCATTTTTGAGTTTCCCAGGCCCACACTCTTTTCCGTCAGTGTTAAGAAATGGAATTTCAGTTCTCAGCTGTGAAACCATGAGACTCTTTGATGTTGGTGAAAGATATCTCAGCAAGGTTAAGAGAAGAAAATGTTCACTCTTCCCTACAATTACAGAAAAAACATTTTTTTTCTCCTGCTTCCTAAAATTATCCTTGCAAATGTTATTTCTAACCAAGGAGTGTTATTAGACACCTGGACTTGAGAGACGGCTGCCGTGTTCTGCCAAAGTAACCTTTAATCTCTGAAAGGCCTGGAGTTCGGATTGGTTGTCTTACAATTTTTTTATTTGGTCTTACAAATTTTTAAACTGAATTGAATTGAAATCAGCATCACTTTTCTGAAATGTATCAATATTTGTGAGCTTTATTTATTAAGCCAAAATGATTCATTTCTACTTCCCTTTTCTCCCATGTGTGTGAGAGTAAAGAACATAGCAGAATCTCCACTTCTGTTGAATTTCTTATTTAAACAAAGTGTTTGAGACGTGGAAATGCCTCCTTACCTCTGTGCTGCTGCTACGAGGGGACACTAGGGGCCCCACTGTTTATCACTACAGGGGCCTCACCAGCTCTGGCTGGCGACCGCCTGTCTGCAAAGGTGCACGTGCCGGGCAGGACAGGGTCTGCGCGACTGCATTGTGTGAGCGTGTGGTGCATTCCTTGTTAGGATCCTGACGGACATACCTTCAAAAATGCCCCTTGCATTGTGAAATAAACTTTGGATATATTGTCGTCCTTTTTATTTTTGACACAAATGAAAGCATGCTATGCACACCGGTCTGCATGTCGCCCTCTTCATTTGGTGAAATACCTTACAGATAACTCCGCATCTGAACTCGCTGACTTACCTCTCTCTTTTTAAAATGGCTGCATGTCATGGATTTATTAACTGGCTGGTCCATAATATATTTGACCAGACCCTTACTGATAGCTGTAGAGACAAAAGTGACACCACCATTTAGTCAACGAATCCTTGGTCAAAGTCCTCCTCTCCCCCGCCTCAAACTCCCAAGCCTGTGTCACCCTCTGACCGCTGGCAGTAGAGCTGCCAAGGGCGGACTGGGTTGCCATGTGGCAGAAGGGAAGACAGGAACCCCCCACCAGACCTTCCGTCCCTGCCCTGGGACCTGAGGGTGGTCTGGCCTGAAAGCCTGGGCTCCCCACTTCCTCCTGCAGTCCTGGGGCTGCTTCTGAGACTCTGGCCCGCCATCTGGCGGAGTCTGCCTACGGACTGCGTGGACGTCTTGGGTGCCTGGCAGGATCTGCTTGTCTGGTGGGATGCCCAGGATGGCCACCAGCGTCGCTGTTTGCTGAGGAAGCTCCAGTGCTGCATCAGGTACACCCCACTGCTCCCCTTTCCACACACTAGGTGGGTCTGAGCCCAGGATGGCAGAGCTGGACACAGCTGGGGCCCTAGAGGGAGCCCAGCAGCTGCCCAAGAGACCTCCAGCTGTCTTCTTAACGCAGAGGTTGACACGGGCAAAAGGAAAAAGGGGCGGTCGGGTAAAGAGGTGTTCGGGCATCAGGTATGTAGTTGTGGGGTCACTAGGTCAGTAGCACCACTGCTCATTCTGCTGGCCAGCCAGTATGTTGGGTGGTTACCCAGTTAAACATGCAGCCAGTTAATTAGGCAGCTGGTGAGCCAATAGGTCTTGCTGAGAGGGCTAACCGGCCCCTGGCCAGCCCTGCGGTCAGTCCATTAGCCGGGCTCTGGCCCTTTCTGCACATTGGACGGCTCAGCCAGCCAGCCCGTTCATCAGTCTACTTGCTCATCAGTTTGTCACTCTGGGGTCTGACGGGTGGGCAGAACAGGCCTAGTGACGCAGCAGAAATGGCTAATGCTCACAAAGGTCCTAAGCTGCTCACTGAAGACCTGCTGGCCAGCTGGCTGGAGAATGGTTTTGTTGACTGGTGACTTGTTCTTTTCCGATCCTGGCAGGCACTCATTGCCTGCTGGTTTTGACCCAGACATCCGCGTGCCCATCTTTAACCAAGACAAGTGGCATTACACCGTGGTGTCAAGGACTGACCCCAAGCTCCCATGCAAGGAGGCCTCTCTGTGCTTCTGCCCCGACCCTGCCACCCAGGCCCTTCTTCTAGACGTCCCTTCTCTGCTCCTGCCACTGAGGATGAAGGCAGGAGGCTGCATCACCGTCATCGGGGGCAGCAGCACGAGGTGTCTGCTTCCCCTTCCCCAGCCCTGGGGCTGTCTCTGGGGCCGGGGCGTTGGACCCTCATCTGGTGACCCCTCAGCTCTCAGGGAAGCCTGGAACGTCAGGCCCCCACCGAACGAAGTTCCCAGAAGCATTAGCCTCGTCTTCTGACCCTCTTTTCTACACAGGCCATTTCTTCAGGGTGCCACAGGAGTTCTGGGGCAGAAGGGGGTGCCCAGGGCCCAGGGCCAGATGAAGGGGCTGAAATCCTAGCTCCAGAGGGGCCCTGGGAACCCAGGGCGGACACCAGGGGTGGACAAGGATGGCTTGGACTCAAGCCCCGCCTGTAAACAGGCCACGCCTGTTCTTTGAGCACCTCCTGTGTACCTGCCCTGTGTACTGTGTGCTAAGTGTTGAGGACGTGGCCACGCAGCCAGTTGGCCCCTCCAGCGGCATGAGATAAACACCAAGGCAGACACAACCGCTGCCCTCCTGGGGCCCAAAGCCTGATGGGGAGACAGACAATGACAAGCACATCAGGAAATGGACAAAAATCTTTGTGAGGGGCTAGGAAGGAAACAAATAGGCGCAGTGAGAGAGAATGACAGGCGTTGGGGGCATCTCCTGGGTGTGGGTGGGCGCTGAGCTGGGCCCTTCGCCCCCCGGGCTGCTCGCGCCGGGTCTGCCACCAGGGGGCGGTGTGGCCGGGCGGAAAGCTCCCATCCCAGCCCGGACAGTCACGAAATAATCGTCAAGTCTGGTTCTGCCAACAAGTTCTCGGAGGGACCTTGGTCAGGTCACAGCTCTCTCTCTCTCTCTCTCTTCTATTTTGGCGAAATATACATAAATATAAAATGACGCTTTTAACCATTTTCGAGTGTGCAGTTCAGCAGCGTTAAGTGCATTTACCTTGCGCGTCCGTCACCGCCATCCACGGCCAGAACCTTTTCATCATCTCAGTCTGAAACTCAGTCCCGCTGAGACAATCCCTGCTTCCCTGCCCAGCGCGCGGCACCGCCCTCTCCTTCCTGTCTCTAGGACTGTGCCGACTCCAGGGCCCTCGTATGTCTGCATCGCGCGGTCTTTGTTTCTTTGAGACTGGCTCATTTCACTCAGCATAACGTCCTCAAGGATCGCTCATTTGTAATATGTCAGAATTTCCTTTCTTTCTAAGTCTGAATAACATCACACGGCACGGGTAGGACACGTTTTGTTTATCCGTTCGTCTGTTGACGGACGCTGGGGTCGCCTCCGTCTCTGAGCGTGGGTGCAGCTCACAGGCCGCTCCAGGCCTCGTCTGCAAGGGGCTTCTGCTGGATGACAGTGAAGCACGTCCTGTCACATTCCTGTTAATCTCCTCGTTTTCCTCCGGAAGAAGAGATTCCATTGGCCCTTCCTCCATGGGGACCTGGATTCTGTTACTTATAACTCCCAGGCGGAAAAAAATGCCCCTGCCTCTGGGCCTACGCATATAATACAATTGGACAACAGCCCCCGAAGTCTAGCTTCAGGTAAATGACCAGGTGTGAGTTTCTGACTCTCTGGATTTGGAGAGACCCACTTTGGATGGTTCCGAACAATGGATTGGAGAACTTGTTAGACCAAGAGGGAGACAGGTTTCACCCGGGGTTTGCCAGGAATCCATCCATCTATCCATCTACCCATCTACCATCCACTATTCCCGACCAAGCACCGTCTGTCCTTACCTATTTGTGCACCATCTCCACCCAACACCTGTCCAAGTGTCCATCCCCCTGTCTGTCTGTTGGCTCACCCACCCATCTACCCAGCCCCCAGTCCTCTAATTTTTTCCTGTTCTGGGACAGGCATCCCCCAGTGCTAGGAGACATATATAGATACTCCTTTTGTGCAGAAACACACAAATGTGCCCAGGCAGAAAGACTTGCAAATAAATAATCACAAAACAGCTAAATGGAAATGGCATGTGTTAATTAATGTTGTGATTTTCAGAGGAGAGAGTCTCTGCCTGCCTGGGGCTGGTGACTGAGCCCGCATGGGGTGATGATAGCACCGGGCCGAGGAGGGAGCAAGGACACCCCGTGCAGGAGGCGCGGGACAGCAGAGGTGCGAAGAATCACCTGTGTGGTGCATGTGGTGTCTGCGGCCTGGGCTCGGGGGATGAGCCCTGTGAAGGCCACTGCATCTCACTCGCTGAGCAGGTGGAGGGGGCTGCTATGGCCAGAGCTATGGGATGAGCCCTTTCCCGGCCGCAGGCTCAGCTGCTCCCATAGCAGCCGGGCAGGGGTGTTTCTGGGGGAGGGAAGAGCCAGTCCCAGGGCCCTGCTGCAGGGCAGCAAAGCTGAGTCGGCTGGTAAAAAGAGCCTGGCCTCTCTCCCTCTCTCTTTCCCTTTCTTTCCTCTCTTACCATGTGGTCTCCGCAGTGCTCCCCTTGGCCTTCTGCCATGAGTAGAAGCAGCCCTCTCCAGTGCCGGAGGCCCTCTCCGGGTGCCCAGTCTTGAACCTTCCAGCCAGCAGAACCATGAGTGAAACAAACCTCCATTCTTTGTAAATCGCCCAGCCTCAGGTGTTCCTTTGCAGCAGGAAAGGCAATTGTGCTCCTAGGCACAAAGGAGGGACTCTTCACCCGCCACTCCTGCCCTGCAAAAATGACAGCTTGAGACCTATGAAGTGTCAGGCACTGCTCAAGCCCTTTCTGTGCATTGATTTGTCATCTTGAGAACACCAGCAGGAAGCCATCCTCATTTATGAGATGTGGGACAGAGGACAGAAATATTGAGTAGTTTTCTGAGATCACACAGCCAAGAACCGCAATGCCTTAGAGTTTGAGGTATTTAAAATGTTAAAATGTTTTCAGTTGAGTCAATTAAAAATTAGCATCTGTAGGTGGCAAAGTGGCTGTTCTTACAATATCTCATTTAATTGTCACAATAATCCTGGGAGGTAAATCTCATTGTTGGAATGTTATAGGTAGAAATCGGAGGCTCACAGAGGTTAAACGGGTGCCTCTGCCGGCACGATGAGCCAGTGACAGAGCTGGGATTCAACCAAGGTCTGCACGACTATCCGGCCGTGGTTCTTGCCACCACGACAGGGTTACATGCTGGAGATCCAAACCCCAGTGCCTTTGAAAGGGCCCATTGGGGTCCAGACCCACCTGTCTCCCCCACACCCAATGCTTCACAGTCCTGGTAGATGGCAGGGCAGTTCACCCCAGCACCAGTTGCCAAACGGCACTGTGTGGGGAACAGACACAAAGACAGAGGGCCACTGGCCTGAGCAGAGGAGACTTCCTGAGACAGGGCTCTGGGCTTTCTTTGGGGACAGACCCTTTTGAGAGACCGGTAGAGTTGTAAGCCCTTTCCCCAGAAAAACATACGACACAAATATCCACTTTTACATCCAATTCATGGTATGTAAAGGCCCCAGATTAAAGAACTCCAGCCCTAAAGAATGATCCAGATGAGAAGCCTGCCTGGAATGCTTCTATGGGAAGAGCAGGGTGTAGGTGAGAGAGGAGCATGGCCAGAGGAGATGCGGGGTGGGCAGCCCAGCACAGGGGCCGGCATCAGCTGGAACCTGGAGGTGAGAACCGTGGGGACAGACAGTAACCCAAACCGGCGAGGGGGGCAGGGCCATGCGGCCCACTGAGCACAGCTGCAAGCACATAGTTCTGTAGAAATGGGGCCAGTTGGGAGCCTGGGGCAAGTCAGCTGCCCTTTGGCTGAGCCCCAAGGTCCCTGAGGTCCTTGCTGTGGACAACGTAGTCTTTGCTTCCAGCATGAGGTTTGTTGGAAACAGCTCGCCTAGCAGGGCAGACGTTGCTTGTCCGCCCAAGGGTTGTTCGTGCCTTCTCCGCTCAGATCTGCTTTTCGGGAAAATAAATGGAACTGTTCCCAGACTTTGGCTTCCCAGTCTGCTTTTGCAGGCAGGCTGGCGTGGTGTGCCTGGCTGGGTTGTTCAAACTTTTGACTACAATCGACAGTTAGAAACACACAAATGACTGTGTGACTCGGTGCGTGTGCACGCACACACACTCTTGGATATTTTTTCCTCCATTTCATTTCATTAAAAATTTGCTGGTCTTAGCCCTGATAGATTTCGCATCCACCGGTGGGTTGCATGCTGCAGCGAGCTGGAATGCCGGCAGCAGGTTTGAGAGAGAAGCCTGGGCAGTGCCCCCACCTGCCCCAGGGCTGGTGCACGGCATGCCCCCCAGGGCATCTGTGGCTCTGAGCAAACCACACAGAGAGTCACCTGGGTACGAGGAACCACCACCACTCTGCTCGAAGGTGGAGCTTAAACAGCCAGCTCCTCAGGGAAAGAGCAATGCTCAGCTCTTCACTGAGTTTATTTTTCAGCACTAGTTCCTTTGTGGCGTTGAAAAAGGATTTGAGGCAGCTTCTCATACTTCTGATAATGACAACTATTTTTCTGGCAGTGGAGATGCGAATCCCCCAGAGACAGGGCAGTGATGTCTGGGAGAATGCTTTGTCGGCTGTCAAGGCTGTGCCTGGACTACTGCGACGGCTGTTCCCTGGTCACCTGGGGGGGAGCAGGAAAGCCCTGCCCGGGAGGCACCGGGACACAGCTGTGATTAAGCCACTGGGCAGAATGGAGGGTCAACACACCTGAATTTTACGTTCAGGTGATAAAAATCTTATTGCTTAATCCTGTGAGTTGGTGAACCCATTCATCCATTCATTCAATAAACACTTTTTGGCATAATGTCGAACTCATGCCTTGCAAATGGTGGCAGCAGCTTAAGCTACAAGAACCATCTTGTCACCTTCAACAATGGCCAGTGTTTGTGAACACCAGCATCAGAGGGCATTTTATATGTACCCGAGAATGCAGACTCTCCCCCTATGTCTTCCTGGTCTTTCCTATCTCTAACTCTCAACTCCCCCCCACCTGGGGGCGGTGTAACAGCCCAGGTAGCAGGACAAGAGTTGCAACCTGATGGGGGCCCGTCGGGGCATAGATGTGGTCTGCCGCCCAGGAACTCCCTGGAGCCGCTATGGGGCCGCAGCTCGGTGGTCACCAGGGCATAAAAACCCCTGCCCTGGACAGCTTGCTGCTGAGGACTAAAATAAAAGTCCTGAACTCCCCCAAAGGACCCTCTTTTGGGTAGAAACACCGAATTTCAAGGAGCTGTTCTCTTTGTCTCTGTCTGATTCCTCGTCAAAAGTAGCACCAAAGTGCAGCCCCTTGACCAAATCCAAATTTCACGTAACAAGTTCAAAGGAAATGAGTTTGTAATGTGAAGTTTGGATTCTGTCAAAAGGCTGCACTCAAGGATCCATAAGGCCACATGCGGCCCCACGGGCGCAGGTCGGGTGGGAATAAGATGGAATCAAGGGGCATCCTGGACTCACAGCCTGCCTCTTTCCCTGCATCCCCAGATAGGATCATGTCACAGTACCCTTAAGAGTCCAGAAAGTACAAGGACTCCCTCGAAGATGAAAGATGAGTTTGGTGAGTGGAGGACTAGTGAGAAGGAGGGAGGCCTCCTGGGGTGCTTCCCGCTGGGAGGAGGCTCGGAGAGGGAGCAGAGGGCCCTGGAGCAACAGCAGGAAAACTGCTTGGGAGCCAGAGTTGGGACTGTTGGGTCTGGCCTCCCTTCCCAGCAGCAGGCAACGGTGGGAGCAGGCACTTGGGTAGGAGGATGGGGGCAGCCCAGGAGCAGTAGGGAGCCCTCACGCACAGGACAACCGCTGGCACACCCAGCCTGGCAGCATTCTCTCCATGTCCCCAGCCTGGGAGACAGCATTCACTGCCTCTGGGTAACAAAAATAATACTGAAGGCTCATAGAGAACCTTAAATAGAAGAAGGCACTCAAACAAGACACCAAACAGTTGTGAAAAACAGTCACAATTGAATAGAGGCACCAAGGAAATAGAGTTAATTGAGCAAACAAAAGATTTTAAAAGAAAGAGGGATGAAAGTTTATCAAATTCATTAAATAAGAACAAGTGATTATAGAAATGAAATAATTTTATCTTGATAATGAAAGATATGATTGTCAAAATACATTTAAAAATTCAATGGATTGGATTAATATTACAATAACTTACATGGAGTGAAAATCAGTGAGGTGGAGGAAAAAGGTAGGGAATACTCCAGAATTCAGTGCAAAAAAGATAGAAAGGCTGCCAGTGATCCACCAGGTTCCAGTATCCTCTTCTTCCAGAGGACAAGGCTGGTCGATGCGGCTATGTGACTACATTCTGCCTAATGAGTGTGAGTAGGGGTCTGTGCTGGACCGAGGGCACGCCTGCACCCGTCTGTTGTGCTTCCCGCTGCCTGTAGCCACCTCTGCAAGCAGGTAAGGATGACAAAGCAGAGATGTTAGAGAAATGAGATGGCGGGAACTTTGGGTCTGTCAAAAGTCAAATAAAACATAGAGACAAATCTCTAAATTTAAAATATTTTATATGGGCAGTAAGAATTGCAATTCAGGGCATACACACAGAGCAGGTGGTCTTTCTATGTCCAAAGAACAAAGAGGTTTTATAAAAGGGAGAAAAAGGGGTATTGTCTTGAAAAATGTTCCTTGGCACTAGTAAAATTTTAGGGGAGCTGGCAAGCTCTGATTGGTGATGGCGGTGGATAAAACTAGTCTTTGAGTCATAGCAGGTTATTTCAGGAGCTATTAGAGAAAACTGGTTTCAGGTTTCAACAGGCAGTTTCAGCACCTGGGCTTGTGGACAGTTTCATTCTTGGATCAGGTGCTGTGTGCCCCAAGTGCTTTTTCCCCTGGCCCTTTGACTCTGATTTTGTTGGGTATGATAAGAAAGACCCAATTTGTGTAATCAACTTTCACATTTCCCCCTTTTGATCAAGATCTTTCTCTTGAAAGCATCACCGATCGATAGGCTTAATTGTCTGTTGGTGCTGGCATGGGCCTATGGCAGTTGTCTCTGTCCCACATCAGGGGAAGGTATGAGGGTCTATGTCAGGGACTTGGACCACATTCTAGCAATCAAGAGGCCAGAAGAAAAAATTTTCTCAAGGTAGATTTGTCTAGAGTACGTCATCAAGTTACATCGGACTAATGCCATAGGTATTAGAAGTCATCTTGAAGGGTTTGGCTAACATTATGCTTTCGGGGGATCTGGCTTTTCAAAGATTCAGCAGGCAGTAAGAACGAAGCTTAAAATTACAATACAAAAAATTAACAACAATATAATAAATTTAGTTTGTACAATGGTTTTGAACTAAGAGCCCGAGCCTAAGGGCAACAAACTAGACAAATCAAAACAAAACAAATCAACTTGAAATTGAAAGACCATAGGGGAAACCGGGTGAGACCATTGAATAGCGTTTTGTCACTGGGTTGAATTAAAGCAGGAATGCCAGCTCTACAAAAGGGACTACCAGTACAATTTGAACAAAGAGTTGTGTGAGGTATAGTGTCAAAGGTGTCTACTAGGTGGACTAACAGGGTTTCTTAGGTCAGGTTTTGTCAAGTTACCTGTAGCTGTTACTGACTGTGAAATTTTAATTGCAGGATTGTTTTGTCGAATGAAAAAAGGTAGGATTAAGGGAAGTAAGATTCTCATGATGATATGGAGTCTTGTTCCAATATATTGGGAAAAGCTGTCTATAGCACGAAAAACATCAACTTACCCTGATTTGCAGTTTGAATGTCTCCGGTTATGGTAGCAGGCAGCTTGGCATACCTTCTGTGTGCCACATACATCAAATATGAGACATATTTCTTCAAATTTATCTACTTTCAGTAATTTTATGAAAGCAAGTTGAATTGGAGGAACCTAGAAGAATTTGGGACCTAGTCTGGTCTATAGGTAGATAATAAGAAGTCAATAATGTATAGAGCTACAATCTCATAACAAGTGTTATAGCTTTTCTTTCAAAACAGAGCTTTTTTTTTTTTTTACATTGATCACGTAGGAATCTCAGATTTAAAAACCTCTTGAGACTGGGAAGCCAAACCAAGGTAGACTTTAGATCTTACTTACAGTTCTAAGGTTCTTGGGCCTGCCAGGAATGACAGTTTTTATTTACTCTTTGTGAGGCTGGGAAGTCTTGAAGTCAGGCATTTTATGCATATTTTCAAGTCTGACATTTCAGTGAAAGCCTGAAAACCAATGTTTTCAATTGCATTCTGCTGCAAAGAGAGACTAGTGTTTCATTGGTCTTATGCAAATGACCTTATTGTCATAAGAATACTCGCAAATAGTTTTCAAATTCTGGAGGAGTCAAGTAAGGAGAAAAAAAATCCCAAATGCTTTTGTCTTTGTTTACAAAAGTGTACATTATCAAACTGTTGTGTATGTGCTGCTGAAGCGAGCATCAAATTGCTGTAAATTATAGATCGCTTAGGAGAAAAAAATCCCTTAAATCTGGAAAACAAAACATTTAAGTAAAAACCAGCAATGTTTTAATAAAAGTTATAAAAATATTATTTATTTTTATTTAGTTCATTGATCTTAAAGTTGTCAGAAATCTGTATTTAAGAATAATTGTTTGGGGTCTTTTTCATGAATCTGATTGTAAATGTTTTTAGAAAAGAATTCAAAACTACAACTGTGGATAACAAAAACTTAGAATACCATGATGGTGGTAGGTAAAAACCTGATGAAACTTTACAGTTGACAAGGAAATCTAGTTATTTCTATTATACGTAGCATTTTAAGATAACAACCAGAATTATGACTGATAATATATTAGATTTCTATAAATTTATATCTTTTTTAAAAACTTTTTTGGTATGAAATCAGACAAGCTCAACCTTTTACTGCTTCTACATACAAAGAAAAGAGCTCTATTCTCTGGCCACAGCCTTTACGCTTAATCCCAATACACTTAATCTCAAACATCTATGTCCTGTGTGAAGCTCCTGTCATGAGAGAAACTAAGAAATAAAAACTAGTAGGCATTTCAGAGCAAGCCCACCTCTGACGCTAATAAGATTTGGCATTCACACTCATGTAGTGGGCTGCTGTAGCATCCTAGAATTAGCACCGTAGGGCTGAAGTTATGGGGAGCAGTAATGATTTGGACAAGTGTTAGGGCTTAAGAATGGATTTTAGAGTTTTGGATTATAATTATTTGGGCTTGAGGGCTTTACTGTTTCCATTACAATGATAAGTGCATAATAAAAAATTCGAACTATGCAGAATGATAACAAAAAACACAGAAAATTATAAAAAAATTATATCATTTTCGAAACACTCATATCAGCGACATACCCATAAATGCTCCTAAAAGAAGATCCAGTATCACTTTTCATTTGACAGTGTTTCTCATACAATTTACCAAATAAGCCTAATCATTTAATATTTCTAAAAGGTGACAGATACATCTTTTGAGGCTTTTCAGGGGCCCGCTTAGAAAATCCTACAGTTAATTCTAATTAAAAAAGGCTTAATTTGGGATTTGAGTTTGGAGAAGTTTGCCAAGGATGTTAAAAGGCTCAAAACATTTGATCAAAACAGAATCATAGGTCAGTGTAAAATAGCAGTAATTCGTTTAACCAGAGGATAATCAAAAAGTCTTCAAAAGCAATATAGAAAGTTACATAGTTATAAAAACCTTAACCCCTTTAAAGCTCAGTTTTCTTAAGTAATCAAAAACCTAATAAAGACAACATAGGAAATTATCTTGATAAAATGTAAAATCTTTGGTTTTTTTAGGCTAGTGACCAAAACGTTAAAAGAAAAATCTTCTGCAGTGAGATTGTTTCTCCTTACAGGGAGCTCCTTAAATAACCTAGAAGTTGAACTTGATGAAATGGGTCCTTGAATTTAACCAGACACAAGATCCAAGGTTATGAGTGTATACTGTATGACAGAGGAATGTGAACAAGAAACTAGTCCCTTGAACAGAGGAATACATGGCTCTTAGTAACAGCATGGGAGGTTTCCTGGTTACATGGAACAATACAGACATGTCAAGAAGAGTCAAGAGTGAGTACAGAATCAAATTATACTGGAGGAAAACGTTGCTTTTCTAGGCCTTTAAGATAAACTTTTCATCATCAGGACATAACAGCAGAGTTAGAACCCGAGTAAAAAAGTTATATGAGTTGACAAAAAAGTTGAAGAAGAGAATTATCAGCCCAGCTAAGCAAAAAGGTACACCTTTTCAAGGGTGGAGAGAACAGAAGAAAATGATGTATGACCTGCAAATCATGTGCAGCGAGGTACAGCGAAAGTTGAACTTCCGAGATATAAATCTGAGAAATTTCAAAAGGAAAACTTTACCTCAAGAAATAAAATTATCATTTTAAGGAAAGAGGACAGTATTTTTAACCTGAAACTAGAGAAGTTAAATAGATCTTAGGAAGAAATGTGGCAGAAATAGACACTATCTGCAGTTCAGAAGATGGTTGTTACAGAAGCAGATTTTAGAATTAAAAATTGAAACCTCTTGCAGTTTTATTAAGAGCAGATCAACACTTCAGGAAAACCTTCTGTTCTAACACAGGGGACCAATTTTTTAGTTTTGTATTAGTGTATTTTTAATATTAAAGTTCAATCTTTAGAAAGACTTAGAAATAATTCTTTTTTAGTTATACTTGATCATACACAAAATTCATTTCACAAATTCCCCCTTTAGGAATCTTTCTATGACTTAGATTGTTGACGACATGCCTGTGCTTTCTGCTTTGTTCTATATTTTTTTTATTTTTTAAATAGCCATTTTACTTCATGACAAAAATTTACCACGTAAGATTCTCTCTCATATAAAATTATGCTTTTCTTAAATTTATATGTTGATTAATAGACCTAAATATATTTAAACTAATTGTAAAACTTAATAAGCCAAGGACAAAGTCATATTTATTCAGCAATTTGTTTGTTTTTTATCTTATTTGGATATGACTTAGGCATTTAATGAGTATCTATTATTTAATTTAACATAACATAATTTAAAAATTTTTAATTACATGAAAAATTTATTTATAAACATTTATTCAATTTACAATTCCCTAATTTTTTTAACAATTATACCTAGATTGCTAATGAAAACTGAGATATTAGACAAACCTAGTCATTATTTTAAGTTATTTCTTTTATTAACAAGTTTTATAACCTGTTAAGATCAAGTATTTACCTGAGTAAGAGACTTAAAGTTGAATACATGAGTATCCAGTTGATAATTCACAAGCCACAGCTGTTTTTATTAAATCAACAATATTAAATTAATCTTACTTGTCAAGTAAGCACAAAGATCATTCTGTTTTAGGCGGAGTTTATAGCTTCATGACCTTAAAACATCTAGCAGAGGTAAATACAAAACTATCTGATCAGTAAACCCAGGCAAAAATGTATGTTGGCAATTTTGAAAACATTTCTAATTTTATTTTATCAACAATTTTAAAACCAATTAACTTATCAAAGACTTAAATCACAAGAACTAAAAAAATTTGGGGATTAATCGCTATATATTTTACACGTGTGCCCATTTATCTAAATAGAATTTCTTAATGGATTTCTGGCCAACTATGCCAGATTTCACCATGTAGATGCAACACACAACATAATACATGTACATATGTGTAAAAACACTTAAACACGTGTATGCACATACACAAAAAAAGATCTAATAGCCATGACATAGTAAAACTTATAAATTCATTGGTTCATAAAAGACAGTCGAATCCAAATTATTTTTCTGACAAAATGGGTTTTAAGAATTTTTCTTAATATGTAATCTTATTAAGGCTGTGAACCAAATTTTGGGTAGAGCAGTTTGAGTCAGTTACCAATATACCAGACTGGATAAAGAATAGTTAACTGGGAAAAGTGAAGAGGCCCCAAAGAAGAGTTTTTCTTCTCAAGCTCTGTATGGTATTTTCTTAGTCTCAATTCCTTATCTTTGAATGTAAGAATGTTGCCGTTCCTTTTAGTATAAGGAGTGTGTCTTTTACGTGGGAATTTCATCTTTTGCTTTTAAGAAACAATAAAAATGATTTTCTTTTGTATCTACTGGTTTTCAAATGTTTTTAGTTAAATAGTCAATATTCCAGAATGGCTGAGGAATTTGGAAAAAGGGAATTTAGCTTAGAGAGGAAGAAAGAGGAGAAATTGAAGGGGAAAGGAAAGTTCCAGAGAAGAAAAAGGCTCAGCAAACAAATGAGACAGCATTTTGTAGTGAGGCAATCTTTGAGACCTGAATGTTTATTTAGGTTTTTTTAGCTTCAAGATATCAATTGACATATGAGTCCTATTTGTAGTATACTATTTTATAGTCACAGTCTTATAGTTTAAAGAACAACAGACTATTTTAATGATCCCTATAATATTTGAACATGTTGCCAGATGGTGTCCCAGAAAATATCTTGGCATGCCTTTGACCTTTGAGGGCCCATTTGAAACTAAGTTTATCTAGGTGATTCTGGATACACAAAAGTCAATTAAAATGCAAGTGCCGAATACATAAAAGCCAAAATAAAACGCAAGTGCTGATGGAAAATAAAGTATGTTCTTACCAAAAAGGACAATAAGCCATCTCTTCAACTGAAGGGAAAAAGAAAAATCCTTTTCCCGAGACCTCAACCTGAAGGGAAAAATCCCTTTACCCAGACATCATGTCCGAGGTCTCACAGGAGGAAAAGGGTCCACCCCAACAGATCTCCCAACCAGAGGATGAAAGACTCCTCTCAAACAAAAGGTGGAAGGACCCCTCCCCAACGAAATCCCAAATAAAACAGAACTCAACCAAAAATTGGAAGTTTGGTCCAAGAGTGACTCACCATAAGGAAAGAAGGCAACGTGCCAAAGTGGGGGGCTCGGAGGGCCCTAGTGTGGGTACTGTATGTCACAGTTCCAAGGTCTGGTGATTTTCCCCAAGCGAGTTAGTTTTAGAATCCCACTTCTGACACCAAGTATGTCAAAGTCAAGTAAAACATAGAGATGAATCTCTAAATTTAACGTTTTATTTGGAAAGCAAGAAATGCAATTTGGGGCACACCCAGAGTGGGTGGGTGGTGTTGAGTAGGTCAGAAGAGCAAAGAGAAGATTGGAGGTTCTGTGAAAAGGGGAATGTCATGCACTGTTTTGAAAGAAAGTTCATAAGCACTAGCAAAGTTTTGGAGCTGGCAAGCTCTGACTGGTGAGTGTCAGTGGCGGGTAAAACTAGTCCTAGAGTCACAGCAGCTTGGTTGTTTTAGAACCTATTCGATTAAACTGGTTTTGGGTTACAACAAGCAGTTTCAATACCTGGGCTTGTGGAAAATTTGATTTTTGGACCAGGTGCTATGTGCCTCAAGTTATTATTCCCCCTGGCCCCTCAACTCTGACTTATGACATGAGTGACCCAATTTGTGTGATCAACTTTCGCAGGTCCCTGAGTGAATGTGTGGAACAAAGTGCTTCGCTAACTTGGAATGCTCACTTCTGAGCCTTACGTGAGAGAGAAATAACCTTTGTTTTTCAAACCATATAATTTTAGGGCTCTCTTTGTTATATTAATAGCTCACAACTGACACCTTACATAATAGAGAAAGTATAAAAGAAAATTAAGTGTAATGGAGAATAGTTTCAAAATCTAATGAAAGTATAAGGAAGATAAAATAGAAAGAATGGATACTAAAAAATAATCAAATAAAAAATGAAAGAAAATGTCTTAAGAGCAGAAGAAATATAAGACTCTAAATTAAAGGCTCGTTGAATACCAAGCAGGATGAAAAGAAAAAATAAAAAGAAAAGATGCAGACTTAAATTCCTGTTTTAAAATTTCTTTCTTTTCTTTTCTTTTTTTTAGAGATGGAGTCTTGCTCTGTCGCACAGGCTGGAGTGCGTAGGCATAATTATTGCTCATGGCAGCCTCCCGCCTCAGCCCCCAGGCTCATGCCACCGCGCCTAGCTAATTATTTTTATTTTTTGTAGAGACAGGGTCTCTCTGTTAGCTAGGCTGGTCTTGAACTCCTGGCCTCAAACCATCCCCCTGCCTTGGCCTCCCAAAGTGCTGGGATTACGGGTGTGAACCACTGTGCCGGCCTGTTGTGAAATTCCTGAACACCAAGGATAGAGAGAAAATTCTAAAAGCCTCCAAAGAGGGGTGGGGATTAATAAATAAACAACAGTAACAAAAAAGAGGGTCACTGACATCAGTGTTCTCAGTTGGCAACACCAGATACAAAAGACAATGGAGCAGTACCTTTGAAATTCTGGGGGAACCATGTTAAACTTTTAATTCTATCCTCAGCCAACCTATTAGTCAAGTGTGAAGGCAATAGAAAGGCGTCTTAAGACAGGAAGTTTTGGTTATCACTAACATTATTACCTCTGAATCTTATTTGAAAGAATTACCAGAGGATGTGCTTTAGCAAAATGAAATATAAATCCAAGAAAAAGCTGTGACATTCAAAAGTAGTATCAAGAAAGGTACTAGTAAAACTTAATAATTCTAAATAATTATTGATTTTATCAGTATAATGTATCAGTTATTTTATGTATAACAACCTGGAACTAAGATTTCAGATAACTTCAACATGGGGGAAGGGGGATGAGTAAAACAAAACATGTTAAAAATGAAAATAATAATAAACTCTCCTCTTCAAGAAAGAAAATATATGACATCAGAAATACAAGTCTGTTTTTAAGAAGAGAACTCAAATTTAATTAAAGAGAAACTATGAAGGAAATCACTTGACCTAGAAATGCTTTATTTACTCAGTAGTGTAAGTCACCTTCTCTGTGCTGCTGTGAAAATAGCAGGATGCAGTATGTTTATGACCCAGTGAATTCAAACAGAGAATCAATTTGCTAACAAATCAGATTGATATGAAGGTCTCAAGTAAAATGAAATTTTATTCTGTTCTATTCTTATCACAAGTTGTAGATTCTCTCTGCTGTGTTTTCTGACATTCAATGTAAAGATATAAGAACAGTTTTGTTATTCAGCTGTTTTTCCATAGAGCATGTCTTTACTCATTAAAAAGGTAATTTATTAACTTTAAGTGTATATGCACACGAAGGATTTTGAAACATGTGTTAGCCAATTTTGTAAAACATGACTATCAAAGGAGATAGTGGTTGTTTAAAAATTGTATCTCTCATTAATCACTCCAGATGTAATTGATTTATTTCCTTTCCTTCTTTCCTGTTAAGAGATAGTTTTGTTTTTGTTTTCGTTAATTTTTTTGGTTTCCCATGGTGTTACTACTGGGAGTTGAGACAGTTGTTTCTTCTGCTACTTCTCCTGCTATATGTATTTAATACAAACTCCAGTTAAAAGCAACTGTTAAATTTAAAAAAATAGTGACAATATCAAATGCTGGCAAGGATGCAGAGAAACTGGATCACTCATCCATTGCTGGTGGGAATGTAAAATGGTGCAGACACTCTGGAAAACAGGTTGGCAGTTTCATTGAAACAATAACAACAAAAAAGCCCCAAGAAAAATGAAATGTGCAGCTACTATATTGCACTTTTATGCATTTGTTCCAGAAATGAAAACTCACGTTCACCTCAAAATTTGTGCAGAAATATTTATAGAACCATTTTTTGTAATAATCCCAAACTATTGGAAAAACCCAGATGTCCTTAGTGAGTAAATGGTGTACTATGGTTCATCCGTACTGGGGAATGTTTTCAGCAATAAAAAGAAACTATCGATATATGTAACAGTTGGATGAATCTCCAGAGAATTACGCTGAATGAAAAAAGCTAATCCCAAAACTATACATACTACATAATTCCATGTAGATAACATTCTTGAAATGACAATTATAAAAATGGAGAACAGGTTAGTGGTTTCCAGGGGTTGAGGAGGGGTTGGGGCAGGAGGGAAGTGGGTGTGGTTGTAAGAGGGACGCGAGAGGAGAGGGGTTGCGGTGTTGGCACCGCTCTGCCTTGTTCCCTGCCAATGTCTGTATTCTGGCTGTGGTGTGATACTACAGTTTTGCAAGATGCTACCGTGGGGGTTCTGGGGAAAGGGTAGATGGGATTTCTTTGTATTATCTCTTATGACTGCAGGTGAATCTACAAATTTCTCAAAATAAAAGTTTAATTTAAAAAATGTGCTTCTGAAAATTTCTATACCTACTACTCAATTCCAAATTTTATTTATCTTTGATATTAAGATTTTTCCTTGTTTGGGGATAGAATATAGATGACTAATGCTACATACCAGTTGGACAAAGTTCAAATATTTGTATTGAAAATTTAAGAATAATTAGAAAAATAGAAATGTGATATGTAGCTTTAAACCTTGAGAGAAAAAAGGAACAAAGATAAATTGATTCGGCTAACAAAAGACAGGAAAAGAAAAGATACAAAACAATAAAACACAATAAATAGAATGTATTCTAGAATAAATCCAAACACATTGATATTATAAATATGAATGGATTAACTTTATTAAAATAATGAGATTCAAATTAGATACAAAGCCCAGATCCAGCTGTGTGCTGTTTACAAAACACTTGAAACAAGGTTAAAATTAAAGGAATAAAAAAGGTTACAGGCAGCTGTTAAAGCTTATATTAATCAATATTGAAGATGTAATAGTCATAAATATATATGCCTAACATGCATAATGTGTGGGAATTAGATTGTAAAATACATTACAGTCTGGGCACAGTGCCTTTTAGAGGAAAGATTTGCATATAATAGAATTGTTACTTTATACATAAACAGTTGTTATAGTTTCATTTGGATCTGGGAACTTGCTCATGTGAGATATATATATATATGTAGATGTTAGATATATGTGATATATGATATATATATCTCACAGGAATATTGCAATGTTAATCACATGCAATATTCTTTTTCGTGTGTCTGTGTGTTCCTTTAGAACTTTCCATAGCCCAGATCTGGGACTGTGTCTGTTACAGAGTGAAACTGCTCTAGGGAAAGGGAAGTTTTGAACTCAATTTTTCCATAAAAAAATGAAATAGGATTTCTTTTTTTGGAGGATTTAAATATATCAGTGGAAAAATAGAATCAGACTTGATAATGGAAGATGCAAATTTTTCATGGTTAAATTTAATGAGATAGGGGTGAATACTGGTTCCTTTAATATTTCTGGAATTGTATTATTGCCTGTGATAGATTATTGTTTAAACATATTTCACTCTCCTACCACCCCACTTAATTGGAAGAGGATAGTTCCTGTTCTCTTAATGCTGGGCGTGGCTCCATGACCTGCTTTGGCCTCAGGGTGGGTGGGGTGCTGCTGTTCCTACTTCTTGCCTTTGTGCTCAGCCGTGCAACTTGGCTTTGGCCAATGGATGTTAGCAGATGCGACTCAAGTGGGGCTGGAAATAACCTTGCATAGCTGGACTTGTCCTCTTGCACTTCTGCCACCTCCACGAGCAAAGCGTCTTTGGAACTTCCTCTTCGCATGTGGAGGAGCCTAAACCTCAGTGAGGAGCCAAGTCCAGCTGGACTCAAAGCTTGAAGCAGAGCTGCCCCCTTGGGCCCAGCTGAGGTCAGCTAACCCACAGCTGACCTGCAGTCGTGTTTGCACGTTCTGAGCTTTTGTGGTTCTTTGTTACTCAATGATAGCTGACCAGTATGTCACTGTTTTAGGCAACTTTGGTAGGACAATACAGCTAAGCACAATCTGAGATGGGGAATAGAACAGAGTGAGTGCTTTGTCCAAGGTGTATGGTAACTTGGTGCATATTTTACTCACTATCCCATCTGCATCCATTATAACATATCTTGGGGAGCTAAACTTTCTATCAGTGTCTAGCACATGTGTTTTAAAATATTAGTGGAATTACTATAGACTGAATGAATCTCTGTGGTTCTGGAAGGCAGGGACAAGGACCGGGAGCGTCGATACAAAGAGTGCAGGCTCTGCTGCTTTGGTATTTGTCCTCTGATGTCCTTGTGAAGGGCAGTGATGCGCTCTGGGCTGGTAAGTCACTGGCTAACAGAAGACAGGGAATATGGGCCTCTAGGGGAACAGTGCGCCTTTGTCTTTGTCTCTCTTATCCTGTCTAAGGGGAAAAATGCTGTTCTGGGTTGGTCAAGTTCAATGTCATGGATTAGACCATGGGATGGAGATTTGGTGGCAGATGACAACTTCTTTGAAGTGGAGTAGAGAACAAGGGAGGCATTGGCGAGGAGGGGGCAGGGGCGGGGTGCGAGGAAAGTCCAGCTTTCCCCTGGAGAGAGGCAGAGTCTGGGGCCAGGGTAGGGCCAGCTGTCTGGGGAGGGAGGCAGGCAATGTGTTGGCTGCCCAGCTGACATTTCTTATCTTTCTTGCCTGCAGCCTGAGTAGGTTATTTTATGGCCTGTCTCTTTATGGCCTCAGCAGAGAGCAAAGGCAAACAAAGAACAAATGTAGATGCCTCAGGGCCTGAGGAGCCTCCTCCCACAGCAGGTGTGCCTTCTTCCGCCGCCCTGCTGGCCAGAATCTCCATTTGGAAGGCCTCCTGTAGGCCCAGACTTACCTGCCCTCTGACTCTGAAGCCCTGGGGTCCCTCCCTCACACCTCCCTTCCATGTGGCTTTGAAAAAGGCTTTTATATTGTATCCCTATCCCTCAATTCTCTGAACCCTCACCAACTTTTATTAATAACAAACTTAAATGAATCTTGGCTCTATCATACAGATGATGAAACTGAGGCTGGAATGGTTGTTACCAAGCTGTGGTAACAACTCTTTGTGCTGTGGGATGTAATTACATTTATTTTATTAATTCTTTTCTTTATAAAGTTGTAATTATTGTGTTTTAACGTAGAGAAATTTAGAGAGGAAACAAACAAAAAAACAGCCTAAAATCCTATTGCTCAGATAACTCCTGTTAACATTTTCCCCCTGCCAACCCCAGCTCTATTTGCAGAGGTTACTATTTTCAATTTTTATTTCTGTTTTATTCCATAAAGATGAAGTACATTTTTGATACTTTAAAAAATGTAATTTAAATAATCTTAGAGAAAAGTTGCAAGTGAAGATAAAGAACATTTTTTTCTGCACCATTTGAGAGTAAGTTGCCAAGAAGATACCCATTTCTTCAAAAGACTAGTTTTATTGTTTTTTTTATCATTATTTTTAGAGACAGGGTCTCCCTCTGTTCCCCAGGCTGGAGTGCAGTGATCTGATCATAGCTCATTGTAACCTCAAACTCCTGGGCTCAAGTGATCCTCCTGGCTCAGCCTCCTGAGTAGCTAGGACTACAGGTGCGTGCCACCACACCTGGTTAATTTTTTAAAAATTATATTTTATAAACATGGGGTCTTACTATGTTGCCCAGGTTGGTCTTGAACTCTCCCCTCAAGGGATACTCCCGCCTTGGCCTCCCAAAGTGGTGAAATTATAGGCATGAGCCACTGCATCCAGCCTAGTTTTACTGTAATTTTTTCTTATAGAAAAGGACATTCTCCTACTTAACCAAAATGTATCTATCATGACTTAGGCAATTTGCATTAATACATGACTACCCCCTCATCTTCAGGTTCCGCTGAAGTTTCATCAGCTGTCCCAAGATACTCAGATTAGTTATTAATATCATATCTCTGGTCTCCTTCAATCTGGAACAGTTCTCCAATCTTTCCATGACTTTCATGGTCTTGGCATGTTTTGAGATGATGGGCTAGTTATTTTGTAGCATGTCCCTCACTTTGGGCTGATGTTTCTTTAAGATTGGATTCATTTTAATGCACCTTTGGCAGGAATATCACAGAAGCAATGCTGTGTTCTCCTCACATTCTATCCTGTAGTGAGTAATTTCAGTTCATAGGATTAGTGATGGTGTTTGCTTTGATCATTTGATTAATGCACTTCTGTAAAGTGCTTCTCCACTGTAAAATGACTTCTTTTCTCTTTGTAATGAATAAATATTTTGCGGTGAGGCACACTGAAACCGTGTAAATATCCCATTCCTCATCAAACTTTCACTTTACTCACTCATCTGTTTATATTGAAATGGACTCCTGGATTTCTGTTTTATTCAGTGAGCTATTTTCCATTATCATCACTATTTATTTAGATGCCCACAGTCTAAACGAGGGCCATCAAGGGCCCCTTCGAGCTGGATTCTGGGCCTTTCTGGCTTGCCTCCATCATTCTTAGAGCACTTCAGTGCTTTCTAGCTCCCCAAAATCTTTCAGGCTTATCTTGGACTTTCTCTGACACAGCCCTGGAATCAGTCATTTTCCCAAGGAGCCTTGGATTCTTTTAATGGAGAATGGTATTTAGAAGCCAAGATAGGAGTGCAGGAGTGTTCATTGCTATTGGGGTGTCACCGCTCCTAGGCTTTCTTAGTGGACAGAGTAAGGAGATACACACACACACACACACAGGCACACATACACTATTACATCAATATTTATCTATACATACTGAAAGTCATGAGCTCACACCAATACTTTCAATTCTAATCAAAACCCCAGAGCTCATTCTGTTTTTCTCCCCTTCTATATTTGTGACTGCCTTCTCCATCAGTGAGAAAACTGGCTTCTGTTAGCCTTAATATGTTTACTTTGCTCAGTTGATCCGCTGCATGCTCCCAACTTCCCATAGCAGAACCCTGATCACTCTGCTTGGGCTCTGGCACCCCACTCTGGGTTGTCCCCTTCTGCCATGTGCACCGTCTCTTCACAGTCCTTGGGCTCTAACACCCTGTGCTGGGCCACCATGCCCCACCTCCCCGCATGGACTCGTTGTCCTGCTCTGGCTCTGACACCCCATGACAGGCTCCCCCAACACGCAGGGCTGCCATCCACAGTGTGCTCTGCACCAGGCTGCAGTGGCTACTGTGTCATCCATGTGGGTGCTTCCACCCCGCCAGGCTCCAACACCTGTCTGCCTCATCTGCTCCTTCTTCGGACACCCTTTGACTCTGCTTGGTCTCCAACTCCCTGCTCTTAGCTACTGGGACTCCCTAAACCCTGCTCTATCCAGAATAAGTGTCAAAGCATCAGTCCCTCCATGATGAAAGGGTACAATGTAATCAATTTGCCAACTTGTGGTTGTGAGTCACTCCAGGGGATGATGCCATGTGGGGGGCTCAAGGATGAGCACTGCTATTGTCAGGATGGGCACTCAGCAACATGGGTAACCAGGCCAGCCTTGGAGAGTGAGGGCTGTGCTGTTGAGCCCACACATAATCTCCATGATGTCCTCATACCTTATTCTGGGACACCATTAAGCAAGTGCCAGGTGTCTGGGAAAAGAGGCTGATTGGCTCCTGTGGGAAGGGTCAAATTGTTGGAGTGCCCCCTTTGCTGTGGGTTAGCATTCCCACAGGAAACACATGTCTTCACCCTCTGTGCCCATTCTGAGAAGTACATCTAGGTGTCTCTGTTGAGATCTCCTTGTTATCAATTCTGCAATCTTTCCCTGCTCTTGTCATCTGGCTAAAGTTTAGCTGCTGCTCACGCACTAGATTAGAATGGCTCTCCACCTGTGGCCCTCTCTCCATCCTGGCAGAGTGGGCACCAGATGGGCAGCTGGCAGTTCTGCCTCCGAAGGCATTTCCCTTCCCCACTGACTTTCAGGATGACCCTTGAGTGGGACTGCAAGCTGCAGCACTCGCCTCTAGCTGGTCCTAGCACACCTACCAGGGCCATGTGTAACTAGGCCCACGTGTTCTATTCCGCAGCTGCAGGTACAGGCCGAAGGAGAGGCAGCAATGGGGCAGACTGAGCTGCTGTGGGAGCCTGAGTCGTCTGCTTCTGAACTCAACTTGTGGCTGCAGAACCTGCTCAAGCCTGCACCATTTCCACTTGGTAATGGAGTGGTGCTCACACATGCAACTTTATTAGGGGAGTCAGATGACACTTATTTTATAGTGGGCAGCTTAACCACTTTATGTGTGGTCACTTGCTGTCCCATGATTTCATCAAGTAGCATGGCAGAAGCTGTTTCTCAAAAAGAGAAGTGGTATTTGCAGATAAGCACGTGACTTTGCCAGACTCTCTAAGCAGTCTGTGCTGTGATTCTCCCGTGCGGGTTTGCCAGAGGATCCAAACAGCATCTCTCCCTGCTAAGGACACAGACATCTAGCGTATGCGCTACAGCCTGGACCTCTTACAGAGCCTTCTTTCGCTCTGAACCCTACTCAAAACCGGCTGATCCTATGGGTTACACGGTGAGTTGGAGTAGCACACCTCAGTGTGGTATCTATGGCTTCCCAAATTCAAACAGGCTAACCAGTCATTATGCCTTCTTCTCAGTGGTAAGGAGTGCAAACAACATGTTTTTCACAATAGTGGGAGCTTTCTGGCTTAGTCCATATCCCCTGGACTTCTAGAAGCTTTACTGGGGTGGCAGCTGGAATTTCTTCTCATGCTGTGGAATGCATGTGTCTTACGAAGGCATCTGGTTATTTTTCCTTGCTCATCAGTCCAGCCAGCATGCCTTGCTTGCGTAGTGCACCAGCATGATGTCTGCGGGATGTCCAGATGCTCAAGGTCTCTGTAGACCTCACCCTGACAGAAAGCTGGAGAACAGACAGAGACTGAGAGAAGACATTGGCTTTGTACTGCTGTCCTTGGCCAGTGAAAGCAAACTTCTGCCGGCCCTTCCTAGTTGCTATAGAGGGAGAAGACACGAGCTGGATCAGTAGCTACGTACTAAGTGCAGGGGTGGGTAAGTTGTTCTGCATCGCACTTAGAAGAGCAGCTCAAATTGGCGCCACTGTCTGATTAAATTTATGACACGCCACAGTCATTCTCCAAGATTCAGCAACTTTCTGCATTGGCTAAAGAGGTGAGCCAAGCGGATGGGAATGTGACAGGAATCCCCTTCCCTGTATCTTTTAAGTCTCTATGATGGCACCGATCTCTGAAATTTCCCCAGGGATGTAGTAATGCTGGTTTATTATTTGGGCAGGGAAAGAAAATTCCAGGCTTCTGGGTCAGCTCAAGCATTTCTCTGACCTCACCTCTCCTTGCTTGCGTTTAGTACCAGTTATGCTGGAGCCTTCTTAATTAACTTCCTCAGAGGGGTTCATGAAACATAAACTTGCAAGTTTGGAAATATTCTTATTTAATCCTTATATTTGATAGTACAGTGAGATGAGAATTTTTAGTTTCGAAATATTTTTCCAGGAGCCCTAAAAATGTATTTCCATCACTTCATAGTCTTCCATCATCCTGTGTTGCTGACAAGACTGATTAAGGTCAATCCCCTCTTCTTTTCTTTGTAAGCGACCTTCCCCCTGCCTTGTGGAATATTTTAGCATCTTCTCTTTATCCTTGGTGTTTGAAATTTTACAGTGATCCGTCTAGGTGTGGAGTACCAGGGGGTCCTTTCAGTCTATAGCTCTGGGGTACTTTTTGTTACTGTGGATGATTTAAGTGCTGGCTACTTTGTTTACACTCCACCCGGATTCATTCTCTGCAGTTCTCTGCCCTTCTCTGTGCCCAGGGAGGCCAGACCGTTCCTTTACCTGCGGGATTCCAGTTGGGTTTGGTCAATGGGAGGGACCACAGAGACGGGAGGTAGAAGGAGGGGGGGTTGGCAGAGTTCTTCCCTACTTCCCCTTGTTTCAATGCTGAGCCTGGTGACCGTGCCATGCCTCCACGCTGCAGTGGCTCTCACTGGCTGGCCCTTCCTGCACAGTCCTCTGGCTCTGGTAACACGGTTTCCTCCTTCTGTGCCTTTAGCTGAAGGGAGGTAACTGCTTCTCACTCTTGTTGATCTCTGGGTGCCTAATCATTTCTGTTTTTTTCCCTTAACCCAGCCTAATCTCTGTAAGTTGTTTTTCTATTAAAGTCCCTTCGTTTGACTGTCTGAGGGTAAATTATCTTTTCTGCCCAGACTATGACCTAGACGCTACCTTCCATTGTCTTTGTTCTCCCTTCCTGGAAATTTTATTAATCGGATGATGGGTCATTTGTATTAATCATCTATGTCTCTTATTTTTGCTCTGAGGTTTTCCATATTTTTGTGTTTTTGCTCTACATTATGGGATATTTCCTTATCTTGTTCTTCCATCCCTTCTAATAAAATGTTTTTAAATTTCAGCAATCATATGTTTAATTTTCAAGAGTTCTTTCTTGCTTTTGGGATCTCTCTTTGTGGCAATCTGCATTTGTTATGGATTCAGTAACTGATCTAAGGACTGCGCATGGCTCTGGGGGTGAGGGTCCAGGGAGATGGGTGGGCACAGGGACACAGGAATCCCAACAGCAGTGGCAGCCCTGCAGGGTGTTTCCTGCCCACGCCTGCACTACCAGCTCTTCGGATCTTGTCTTATTTCTCCACAGCAATTCTCGAGGTGGACTTTATTATTAGCTCCACTTTATAGATGAGAATCTGAGGCTTTGCCAGGTGGCCTCCATGCCCAGCTGTGGCTGCATACCACACTGGCTCTCAGTGTGGTGAAAGCAACGTGAGTGGGCCCGATCCAAATCCCAGCAAGTTTCCAGCAAGGCAGGTGACCGGGGTCCATCCCCTGGCTGGCTGGCCTTCAGCTTCCTCCTTGGACCAAGGAGAATACTAATCTTGCCGTGAACTGAGAGTCCAGAGAGAGAGAGGTCGTCCTGAGGGCTGCACACACCAGAGGGACTGGTGCTCGAGTTTGACTCCAAGTCCATTCATGTGGAACATTCCTAAGGGGGTGGAAAGTGAGGCCCGTCACTAAGCTATTAAGGATGGTCAATTTCCAGCCACTTTTATGGCAGAAGGAAAATCCTACCTAGTCCCTTCCCCAGAGACCATGGAATGCAGCCTGGCTGGCCAGCAGAGCCTCGCAGACTGGGCTCCTGGGCCTGCATGCCAGCGAGGGGGGCAAGGACAGCTCCCAGTTTCTTGCTTGTGGACTTTGCTTTCTTAGGGAGCTTCAGGGGCTCTGGCTAAGCTCGCTGTGGGGCTCTGCCACCGCCAGGAGGTGCTGCTTCTTTCCCCAAGCGGCAAACAGCCTAGCAGCCAGCTCTGGGCACATAGATTTAACCAGGAATGTCTGCTATCTTACCTACCTACCCCTCTCAGGGGCAGGGTCCGGAAGAAAGAGCTCAGACTTTGGATTAAAATCTCAGTTCTGCCATGTACAAGTTGGCTGGCTGAGATAAGACACTCCACTTCTTTGAGGCTCAGTTTTCTCACCAGTGAAATGGGATGATCACACCTCATTAAGTAGGCATGAGGATGGGGTAAGAGAAGGGACTTCTGCCTGGCATGGGAGCTCTTTGCTGCTTTCACTGCCCTCTCAGCTCTCCAGGCTGTTCTCTGACCACGGGGGTTAGGGCTCAGCCCATCGTGAGCCCTGGGTAGTGGTTCTCAAATGTGTCCATGTGGAAGCCTGCCTCCAAGGGCTCATCAGCAAGGCCCGAGGCAGGCAGCCCAGACCCAACACAGCTGCCCTGCAAGGAGGAGGTGACAGTGTCTAAGTTCTTGCCTGCACAGCGGACAGGTGTCCATAGAGCTCCCCACTGGAGTTGAGCGGTTTCTGGACAAGCAGTATTCTCTGATTTTACACTTCTGGAATCCACCATTATGATCACGTCTCATTAAATTTTCCGTCTTTCTTTCCTTTGTATTCCTTTCTTCCTCTGTCATATGCTGCCTCTGTGCATGGACCTGTGCTGGGATCTGGGGGCACAGACAAGAACTAGAAATGGGGGGGTGGGGAGATAGGGTGCTTGGGCAAACAGCCGAACTATTTCCCCCAAGTCTGCAGCAGAGCACAGGAGGGTTGTCGTATGCTGGAATGTGTCACGGCAGCATGGACATCAGGGACATCGGAGCTGGGACGTGAAGGAGGAGCAGCAGCTTTCCAGGCAGGGAGGAGAGTGGTCCAGGAGGAAGAGATGTCAGGCGCAAGTCCGCGAGGCCAGCAAGTGGAGGCCTGGGTGCTTGGCAGGCTGGGCTCACATCAAATCACAGATCGGGTCATTTCTTAGCTGAGTGACTTCAGGCAAGCTGCTCAATCACTGAATCTCACTTTGCTTCATCAGTAAGAAAGGAATGAAAAGTAGAATCTACATGCATTTATAAATGGCACTGTCCACAACTCCGTGGAGACATTTCCATGGGGAGCCACGGGAGGTTTTATAGAGGAGCTGTGCGTGTCAGTATTGAGGAGGTGCGGAAGCAGATCTGTTACCCTCTAAGCACACGTGTGATTTTATCATGTGGCCTCCTTGGGGAGGAAATTATAAGTTAGTGTATTCAAAAAAGGAGCAGCCTTTGTAAGCAAAGTGGTTCCATTTCAGCCAAGTAGTGTGTCACTTGGGCTCCAAAAGTGACACATTCTCATTTAATCCTCATCACCACAACCTTGCGGACCTTTCCAGGACCTACCAGCCCCTCCCTGACTGTTCCACTCACACCTCTGGGCGCTTCCCCCCACCCCCCCATTATGCGGCCACACGGCCTGGCATGTTGGTGTCCCCAGTGGCCAAATGCCTCCAGGCTTACCCGTGCTGTGCCCTCCTTTTACCCAGAGCAGCTCACTCTGGAATAACTTTTTTCTTGTCCCTTGTCTCTCTTCTGCCCCAGGACTGGGAGCTTCAGGATGACACGAAGACATGGATGCTGTCTTGTTCGGCCTTGCGTGCACAGCAGGAGAGCCAGGCTCATAGGAGGTCTGCAATTATTAAATAACATTTTGAACGAGTTTAGAAAAAGCAGGTCTTCTTACGCCCATTTTATGGATGAGGAAACAGCGGTGGAGGAAGGGTAGAGAGAGAGAAGTAGGGAGGTCCGGGTGGGCTTGGGGGAGCCCCACGTGCAGGGCTGCAGCGGCGGGCGGGCTCCTCGGTCCCCGGCGGGCGGCGGCCGGCGCGCTCGTGGGCGGCGCGGGCCGCGGACTGGGCGGGCACAGGCGGGAGCCCAGCGGGCAGCGGGCAGCTGCGCCCCGCGGGCCGACAGCTTCGGCCGGAGCAGGGGAGGCCGGCGCTCCGCCGCGCGGGAGTCCCGGGGCAGCGGCGCGGCCGGGGCGGGGCCGAGGGGGCCGCAGCACGGACCCTCCCCGAGCTGAGCGCGCCGCGGGCCGCCGGCTCAGAGCCTCGCCCGCTGGGGAGCGCCCCGCGCCGCTGGCTCTCCGCACCTGAGACGCGGGCGCACAGCCCCTCCTGGGGAGCTGCGGTCAGAGGAGGTAAGTCCACAGTGCCCGGCGCAGTGGGCATTAGGAGACAGACGTTCGCTAAGATTTGAGGAAACAAAGCAAAGGGCCGTCCCCATTCTTATCTCACTGGGGGAGTAACAGGTTCGTATTGCAGTTTTCCCCTGACTGATGGGAAGGCAGGCTGCCCTGGAGCCCCCGCCGGGTTGCAGCTCCTTCCCGTTTCTGTCTGGAGGGCTGCCTGGGAACAAAATCCGGAGACACCGTTTTCCGGACCTTGCATAATAATCTGCCCTCCCCCTCCCAGGATTGCCACTCCCTGGGGTGTGCCTGGAGGACCTGAGGTCCCTTGGTGGTCACTGGTCAGTGTGCCCCCAGCCCAGCAGCCCTGGGGAGTGGATGTGATCACCCCGAGGTGATTCAGGAGTTGAGGATCCAAACTGGAGGCTGCAAGAGGAAGGAAGGAAGGGCAGGTGGGTCCTTTGAAGGGAGGGACACTTGTGCCATCATGTCCCTTCATATCGCTACCCCTGGGGGCTGTGCTCTTCTGTTCTGCCAAGGAGAGAGTCTAAACTGCTTGGAAGGAGGCACCTCCATTTGAGGATGTCATTATCTTAGGGACCCCAAGCCCAGTCTGCTCAGGAAGGATGAGGCACTAGAAAGGGTGGCTGGGAACTGGCTGGAACTGCCATGGATGTGCCCCAGGCTTCTGGGGCAGCTTTTCGCTCTGCTCACCTGGCTCCGTGAGCAGGCCCCGCCGGGCTTTGTCGGTGGACCTCGGATGTCCGTCTCCACCCTGCCTCGGCCACGCGCCGGGCATCAGCTCGTGCTCTGCCTTAGCACAAGCCCCACTTCCCTTTCCTCCTCTCAGAGTCTGTGTTGGAAGGGCAGCACCAGGGCTGTCAAAGTCAGGCTGACCAGGGTTCCGGTTCCAGCTCCGCCACTTATTAGCAATGGGACCTCAGCCAGGTCCCTTCATTGAGCTGGGCCTCAGTGTGCTTCTCTTTAAAATGGGGCTGATATTTGAGGGAACCACATGAATTTGCCATCTTTACAGGTCAAAAATGGTTGGATACTGGCGACTGGGTGTGGTTCAGCCTGATAATGCCTGCCTCGCGGAGCTGTGGGGTGGGTTACTGTTCAGTGGGGTGGAGGGTAAAAGCCGTCATTCCTCGTGCCCTCTGTCTCCCAGGAAAGTGTGTGCTCGCTCTCCAAGGTGAGGTGAGCCTCCTTCCTCCTTGGTCTCTCTCCTCTGACACTGGGCTCCCCCGGCCCCTCTCCTGCTGGCCCTTCTGAATTCCCTTCCGTGTTCCTCCGGCCACAGCAGGTGCAACTCTCCCCCCGCCGGGTGCAGCCTCTCGGGCTGCTCTGGCATCTCGGGGCAGACTGATCTCCACATCCTTGTTGACACCTCCTTCTCCTCACTGTCTCTGTGTCCCTCAGTGTCCTGGGCCTCATCTGCAGGGGGGACAGTGTGGGTGAGGGCACTGTGTCCCCTAGGCTAATCACTAGCTGTGGCTGGGGTCAGTCCTTGGCTCTGAGATGGGAGTGGTGGGATTATGGCCCTTTCCAGCCCTGGAGGGAGGGGCACCTGCCTCTGGGATGGGCTCTGAGCAGGGCAGGGCGCGGCAGCGTGGCTGGTGCTCTTTTGTGCCCAGGCACCTGGTGAAGGTGCGGGTGGTGGGTGCTGTCCCCTTGCCCTCCCTTGGGGCTTCTACTTTAGGCTTTGGGGTCAGAGCTGCAGTTGGGTGGGCTCAGAGGCCTGGGCATTGGCCTGTGTGATTGCTGTAGCCAAGTCCTCATGGTGGGGGCCGGGGCCCCTCAGGGTGGGGTGGGTGGGATGAGTGACAAGGGAAGGAACCGACATTTGATGAACACTTACTACGTGCCAGCTTGGTATTTTTGCAAAACAGGTATCAATAACTTTACCTCTCAGAGAGAACAAGCAAAGCTCCTGAACAGGACCTGGCCCATCGAATTACACCATTTGCCCAAAGAACCAGGGTGGAGACTGAATCTGAAAGAGCGCCAGGGAGCAGGGGCTCCAAGGTCCTGCCTTTCAGACTCCTCTTGGTCGCTCCTTGATCCCCTGACCAGAGAGGGAGCCAGAACACCCTGCAAGATAAGCTTTACCCACCCCTGCTCCTTGGACAGCTGAGGAAACTGAGGCACAGAAACGTTCAGTCACTCTCCCACAGCCATCCTGCTGATCGGCAGCAGAGCTGGGATGTGAACCCAAGACAGGCACGCCTACGATGGCTCTGTGTGATAGGGATTCTCTTCTTGATTCCAGAGGCCCTCTGAAGACCCAAGAACCAGGCCCATCCCCTGCTGTAGGGTGAAAAGCCCCCTTACCTGTAAGGTGACTCTTCCCCTACAACTGCAGTCTCATTCTGGCCCCTCCTGACCCTGACTCTTTTGTCTCGATTGGTGTAGCCATGGCTGGGTCACGGTAGCTTCTCACCAGGCCCGGGTGGCATCTGGGTGCTATGTTCTTTCTTACTTGGTTCTGTTCAGGAGCATCCCTCAGGGTCTCCTGTCCTGTGGCTCCCACCTCCCAGCACAGTCTACGAAAGGCATCCAGCTCTCCTGCCGACTTGGGCTCAGGGGTTTGAATTACTGCTGTCTTGCCCCTGGAGTTTGCACCTGGAAATCCTTAGTCGCTGTGTCCCTAGGGCCCCTCTGGGGTGGGGGCTTGTGGGATCCCCTTCTAGCTGGCCCCTTCTGGGCCCCTCCGACCCTCAGCAGCTCTGGGGAACAGCGCAAGGGCCAGCCAGCAGTCCCACTCCTTTCCTGCCCCCCCACTGTGATCTCCTTCCTCCTCCCCCAGCCCCAGTGCTTGCCTCTGCCCTGTTCTCAGAAGTTGCAGGAAGGGCTGGTTTGGGCCCAGGCCTCCATGTAGTCTAGTCATCAGTGTTGGTGTGGGGTGTCCTGGCCCACTTGTGACCATCCCGTGTGTTAGTCTCTGCCAGTTCTGTCAGAAGTGCTCCTTCTCCACTGCTCCCTCCTCCTGTCTGAGCTTCCTCCCCATATCCATTCTCTACGCCCAAAGTGATCTTTCTGGAGTGGACTTGGACTTGCTGGTCTGGCCCACCTTTCCAGCCTCATCATTTGTCACTCCTTTCCACCCACCCTGGCTCCAGTTATTCCCAGCTGCTTGCTGTTCCCAGGAGGCTCTGCTCTTTCCTGCCTCTGTGCCTTTGCACATGCTGTTCCCTGAACCTCAAGTTCCTTCTTCTCTCCCTTGTCCATGTGGCTGGTGGACTCCTCTTCAGCCTTTGAGCTCCGGATCAGTGTCACCTCTTTTCTCATCCTGCTCCCTGCTCCTACTCTTTCTCCCAGCTCACAGGCATCCCATCCATCCTGGTTTTGGCAATGGCATTGTGGCCTTGAGATCCATCTATGTTTGTGGTGGTCAGCCCCTCTAGTCTGGGAGGGCTATGGCTATGTAAGTCATCTTTGCAACCCTTGTCTTTAGCCTGGGGCTTGGCACACGTTTGCTGAGTGGATGAATGAAGGAAGCAGTGGGTGTTTTCTGGAGCCCCCCTGCCTAGTCACTCCGCTCTGACCACACTGCTGTTGGTTGGTTTGGAATTAACAGTGTTGCTCCCGCGACCCGGCCCTGGTGGACCCCCAGCCAGAGCCCGGGTTTCTGGCCCATTGGCTGCTTCTGAGCTCAGTGCATCTGCCACAGTTTCATGCAGCTGTGACTGCTTTTTGTCTTATACTGGATCTTGTGTTTGGCCCTGGTATGTTTCATTTTGTCATGTGCAGCCCCAAATGGCCCTATTTACCGGAAGACTATGGGACTGGAAAAACCTTCCTGCCTCTGAGATCTGGTAGCCTAAAAAACCAGATTGTAGACTATTAGGCAAATTCATGACTTGATCTTGTAAATGGCCAAGTAAGATTCATCCTTGTAAGTCAGATCAAATACTCAATGAGTGGCCTTATGACAGCAGACACAGAGATTTTACTAAGCTCTGGGGAATTTTGGCCTTACTCTGTGAAAACTGCCTTTAAACTAGCACTTGATCATGAGGAAAATATGTATGTTCAAAAATAGGCATGGCTATTATATGAGACTTAAAGAATATCTCAAATAGAGTATTCTGCTACTAGCAGTGTTTCTCAGAATGGGGCCAAAGGCCATGTGTATCAGAATCACAGAGGCCACTTGTAAAATACAGATTCCCGGACTCCATCCTGGAGTCACTTAATTACATCTCCTTGCGAGGAGCCCTGGAATCTGCCCTTTCAACATGCTCCCAGAATTCTGTTGTTTACTGAAGGTCGAGAACTGCGACCTTGTGGGTTAATAATGACTAGAGAACCTGGGAGATGAGTCACAATGATGTGCGTAGTGATCTGGTGGCTCTCTATGCAATATAGCCATGACTGGCACCACCACCTGGAGGCTCTGGAGCCCAAATTTCAATTCAGTCTTGGCTGGGGGTCCCTTGTGCTGGGAAGGTACCAGGGGAAGGGACAGGGGTGCCAGGGCATGGAGGCGTGCAACAATCCGATGTGTTGGGGAGCTGCAAACTCCATCAGGTGCTTTGAGCATAGGCATGAAGTGGGCTCTAGGGAGGGCAGTGAGCACGGGGCCGTGGCCAGGTGTGATGTACACATGGCGGGCAGGCGGAAGCCAGTGTGCTAATGCGCTGGTCTTTGCATACCTGGCAGCCTTCAACTTTGCCATGTGTCACCTGAGAAACAAGGCTGGCAGGGAGGGAGGGGCTAAGAGCAGGAGAGGGCACTGAGCGTCAAGCCCCAAAGTTTTGGTCCTATACAAAAGGGCCTAGGGTGCCACAGAAGGACATAGCAGTCACTGTGCATAGCAGCATTTATTGCTGTCTCCATTTGGATGCAATGTGATAGGAGCTTTCTACCCATGCTTCCTGAACAATTCTTTCCCTAAACTCTGCATACTATGCTCCAACTTCTTTATCATCAAAACCTTGTCAAATCTTGAGGTCCTAATTTGTGGAACGAGTTCTGGCATTAGAGAGACCTGGGTTTGTATCTGGACCCCATAACTTATTAGCTATGTGATTACGGGCAAGTTGCTTTCCATCTCTGTCTTCGAGTCCTCATCTATGAAATGGATTGATAACACCTAATCACTAGCTATAGATGCAAAGTACCAATCACAGATGCGGACATGCAGCAAGTGCTTCTCACAGGGTCACGATTACTAGATGCCAATGTCTTACCATGAACCTCTGCCAGGTCCGAGACTTGGGATAGAGGCAGCTGAGAACCCTTCTACCTGGCTGCTCCTTCCTGGATTGTACACCAGAGGCTCGATCCCTGAGTTCCATTTGTCTGTTTGCCTTGCAGGCGTCATCCCTGAAGTGGGCCCCTTCATTCCAGAGCCCCTGGAGTCTGCTCACATCCACCATGAACACCTCTCACCTCCTGGCCTCGTTGCTCTCAGGATCCCCACAGGGTGAAAACAGGAGCAAGCCAAGGGGCATCCTCTACAGCCTCTCTGACCACTGCCAAGATTCCGTGGACCTGCTGGTCTTCATCGTCATTTTCTACAGCATCGAGACCATCGTGGGGGTCCTGGGCAATCTCTGCCTGATCTGTGTGACTATGAGGCAGAAGGAGAAGACCAACGTGACCAACCTGCTCATCGCCAACTTGGCCTTCTCCGACTTCCTCATGTGCCTCATCTGCCAGCCGCTTACTGCCGTCTACACCATCATGGACTACTGGGTCTTTGGTGAGATCCTTTGCAAGATGTCGGCCTTCATTCAGTGCATGTCGGTGACTGTCTCCATTCTCTCTCTCGTCCTTGTGGCCCTGGAGAGGCATCAGCTCATCATCAACCCAACAGGCTGGAAGCCCAGCATCCCGCAGGCCTACCTGGGGATTGTGCTCACCTGGTTCATCGCCTGTGCCCTCTCCCTGCCCTTCCTGGCCAACAGCGTCCTGGAGAACGTCTTCCACAAGAACCATTCCAAAGCTTTGGAGTTTCTGGCGGATAAAGTGGTCTGTACCGAGTCCTGGCCCCTGGACCACCACCGTGTTGTCTACACCACCTTCCTGCTACTTTTCCAGTACTGCATCCCGCTGGCCTTCATCCTGGTCTGCTATGTGCGCATCTATCAGCGCCTGCAGAAGCAGGGGCGTGTGTTCCGCAAGGGCGCCTACGGCTTGCGTGCGGGGCAGATGAAGCGGGTCAATGGGGTGCTTGTGGCGATGGTGGCTGCTTTCGCAGTGCTCTGGCTGCCCTTGCACGTGTTCAACAGCTTGGAGGACTGGTACCCTGAGGCCATCCCTGAATGCCATGGCAACCTCATCTTCTTGGTGTGTCACCTGCTTGCCATGGCTTCTACCTGTGTCAACCCTTTCATCTATGGCTTTCTCAACACCAATTTCAAGAAGGAGGTCAAGGCCCTGGTGCTGACTTGCCAGCAGAGCCCTGCCATGGAAGAGTCCGAGCATGTGCCCCTGTCCACAGTGCACACGGAAGTCTCCAAAGGGTCTCTGAGGCTAAGTGGCAGGTCCAACCCCATTTAGCCAGGTCTAGGGCTTCTTCCTGCCACATTCCTTGCCAGCTTCTTTCACTTAAATAAGTGGGCACGTTGCAAGCTGGGGGTGGCACCCCTCTGTTATTACGGCTTTCTGGGGCCCAGATTGGCTGGCGAGAGCCTGTTTTGCATCCATTTGCATCGAGAGGCCTAACATTCAGCTATGTGTTCCTGGGAGGATTCTGAATTTAGATTCTGCAGTTCACAGTGATCCTTGCAGCTTGATCTGCAAGATGCCAGAGCCGGAGATATCTGCTGGTAACGGGCAGGGTTCATTCTGGTAACTCAGCAACAGATGCCTGGCCTGGGAACCCAGGGATGTCACCTACACCAGTCAGACTGTGAGGCTGCTGTGCACTGAGGGAAGGAGCACTTGGAGTCAGAGCTCTGGACCTTGGTCACCCCCTGACTTCTGTGATGGATGATGCATGTGGATGAGCTTCACAAGTGGTAGAGAATTCTGTGGCTGCAAAGCAGTGGGAGTACTGTTACATCATTAGCACATCCAGCTGAAGAGAACAGATCCTGGGATCTTGGGTTCTCATGCTCCTCTGCAACAGGAATTCCAGAATTCACATCCTACTCCGTCCTTTTTCTCTCTCACTGCATCTGCCACCTGATATGGAAGTAAGCCTGCAAATGTCTCTTCTCGATGAGGTTGTGAGCACCTTGAGGGTGACATTGTATTGTCATAGAGCTTGTGTTCTCCATGCCTAGAGCAGGCCCTGGTGCAGGGGGAGAGCTCCAGAAAAGATTTTCATGGTGGATTGATGGTAAAGGTGCCAGTCGCTGCTGAGTGTTTGGCCAAGGGCAGGCACCCTGTGCTGTGATCTAGCATGGGAAGGGGTCAGGGCTCAGGCTGTTGCACCCACAGTCTCTCGCCTGCCGGTCCTTGCCTTGCAAGGCCTCTTGACAAAGGCATCTGGACAGAGACTGTGAGACCCTCCCCACTGTGGACCCACTACAGAAGCCTCTAGAACTCAAGGCCATAACTACAGCCTCCTTCATTCCATGCTCTGACCACTGAGCTGACTTGCCCTGGATGATGTGCCACAGTTCTTCCAAAGCTTCCCCAGTACATTGAGCATCCCAGTGGCCTTCAGTAGGAGCAGGGGCAGGGAGTCCTAAGAGTCAGACTTAATGGGGCATTGGCTGAAAGGAGCAAGGGTCCCCCTTCCTCCAGCCATCCAGGGAGAATGGAGAAAGGGCTCCAGTGAGTGTGAATATCTCACCTTAGGGGTTATGGCCGAGTTCCCTGGATGCTAAACCAGGTCCAAGGCTTCATCTGCATGTGGATCAGACAGCTTGTCCTTGCAGGGAAGGAAGTGTCAAGATTGCTCCTCGGCTGTCTTGGATGGGATGTCTCAGCCAGGCTCTGTCTTTTCAGACTCACTCTCCAGCGGAGTGTACCATGGTCCCAGCGTGGTCTCCCAGGGCAGGGTATTCAAATGCCAGGGCCCTCGAGAGGCCTCACCCTGAGGCAGCATTGGCTCTACACAGGGCATCTGGCAAAGGGTCAGCCAGAGGTTGAACAGTCACATCCGACTGTCTCCCTGGCCCTCGTTCCTGACCAAGAACCTGTGCAACCAACATCCAAGACAAGTGCTCTTTGAGCCACCAGCTCCCTTCCTGGAGCTGTTTCTCTTGTTCCTGCTTTTGGTCACATCTTCCACTCAGTTCATTTGTTCACTTTTACCCTGGAGTTTTGGGCAGATTTCTGGAACCACCCTCTTGGACACAGCTTGTGCTTGTCCTCTGGTGCCATCTGCTGCTGGCTGCTCTAGGTGAGCACCTGCCAGCAAAGCCCCAACTCTGGGACTCATCCCAGCAAGATGTCATTGTCCAGGCTCCCCAAGGAATTGGGGGCCTCAGGCCTCTCCGGAGACCATGCAAGTGCCTGGAGTTTACTTCTCATTATCAATCTCAGTGGTGCCAAGATGCTTGGGGACAAGGATGATTTAGGGTGCCAGCAAGCCTGAGGACAGGGCGATGAGGCCAGGCATCTGGGCAAGGTGCTTGGTATTAGGAATTGGGGTAGTAGGTGGAAGCCTCACTGAGTGTCTTTGGTGCTTCCCTGACCTTGCTTAGGGTGACACAGCCTGCCTGATGTCTGTGTCCTGCTCCCCGTTCCTAACCACCTTGGGATTGCTTGGTTGCCCAGCACCCTGGGAACTTACTACCCAAAGTGTGGTCCAAAGACCAGCAGTCCAGCATTGCCTGGAGCTTGTTAGATGTGCAGAGTCCTTGTTGCCATCCAGACCTATTGAATCAGAATCCACATTTTATCAAGATCTCCACATTAACTGTACACACATTAAAATTTGAGAAGCTCTTCTCTAAGAAACAGGTTGCCCCGAAGCCTAGAGTCACTAGGTAAGCAACTGTAGACACCCACTCTGGGGTCTAGAGTAGAGCTTTAGGAATCTCAGTTCTGGAGACAAGACTTTAAAATTGTTATTGCTGAAAAGGTGCATTTATTTTGGTTGTGTGTCTCATCTCTGGCTGCATGTGGTCATATTTCTTGTGAAGTCTTCATTTCTTCAGTAAATGTTTGCCCAATGCATAGTTTGCATAGCTACGTTCATAGTGAATGTGCAATTTTGTTTGCTGCTCCATTTCACTTAAAACTGTATCATCAAATTTTCCATCTTGCCGGATATCACTTTTGACAGCTGCCTAGGAGTTTAGAAACGGCTCCAGGGAGAGCCAGCACCTCTCAGTGTCTCTCTGGGCCCTCTGCCAACTGCGATGGGAGGAACTCCCCCTACAGAGAAACATCCGGCTGGAATGGGAGACTCAGTACAAAGACTGACCAGGAACCCTCAAGGGGTGTAAAACCTTACCACATCCTTTCACCTCTTAGCAGGGTTTAAATCCCTACTAAGTCTAGTCCTTTTCCATTTTAAAGAATGTTGACTTGTTTTTTTCCATTATGAAAGTAATCATATTCATTCTTGAAAACAGGCAATATGTACAAAAATAAAATGAGGGGAAAAAAAGGAAATCATTGGTAGTTCTACCACTCAAAGATAATCACTGTTTACATTTTGGGGAGTCATTTTTTAAGTTTTTGTATGCATAATTATATATGCATATGTCTGCTTTTTTAAAAAAAGATTGAGTTCATACTGTGTCTCTGTGGGTACTTATTTACATAAAATATTTAAAGATTATTTTATATCTTTTTTGTTTAATCTTTTAAGAATTTTTATTCACTCATTTACTCATTAAACAAATACATCAGACACCGCGTGTTAGCTGTTGGGGATACGGTGGTAAATGGCACAGGCATTGTCCTGTTCGATGGAACTGACAGTCCGCTGATGGATGTATCCTGTCTTTAATCATCATCTGTTGTGGCATAATGAGCTGCTCCTAGGCCTGCTGCATATCGTTCTGTGATGAACATCTGTGCAGAGAACTTTGTCTGTATTTGGAATTATTTTTTAGGAGAGATATCCAGAAGTAGAATTAATGGGTTAAAGGGAATAGACATTCTTCAAGGCTCTTGATGTGTGCTGCTTAACTGATTTCCAAAGGGGCGGGGACGATTTGTGCTCCCCGAATAGTGCCTGTTTTGTTGTACCCTGGTTGCTGTTGGGATTTACCATTAACAAAGGACCTCGGCTTGAATTGCCTGGATGGGAGGATGTCTCATCTCCGGCTCCAGGCCCCACCAAGCACAGTGGGCACTGACCTGTCCAAGGCCAGCCTGACTCTGTCCCTCTGTGAAAACTTTGGGACTCTACGTGGCCTGTAGGATTGCAAGACCATATAACTCATCCTCCACACAGGGGTACTTGAGCATGGAAGGGGGAACTATTAATAATCACACCGGGACAACAGGCAAAACCACTCTAGGAAACTGGAACATGAGGTCATCCTAGTATAGATAAATCACATAGCTGGAATTCAACATTCTCCACATCTGGCCCCAACTCCCCTTTCTAGCCTTTTTGCAGCCTGACCACATCACGTGACTCTATCGCAGCCGGCCTGGGCCTCACTGTCGCCGTACATTCGCTCCTGCCGTCCTCCTCCATTTCCCCCCACCCACAGTCTGTAACGCCTCCCGCACCCGTCCGCGTAGGTCCCAGTCCTACCCTTCCAAACACAAAGCTAATGGTGCCATTCGTCACCGCACTCACCCAGCAAACAGGCACTGCCTGCTCATCGTGTGTCAGGCACAGGCAGAACAACGCTGAAAAAATTCCACCTCTCAGAAGTTTGATCTGTGTGTGCAACTGTGATAACTGCTCCTAAGGACAGACGCGCAGCGATGCAGCGGAGAGTCTACCCTGTTACAGTTTTGAATAGACACACCCGCCATGCCACAAGGTACCCCGAGGGGCTTCCACCCCTGCCGAGCCTCTCACACGCCCCTGGCTAGGGCAGGCACTCAGCAAACATTTGCTGCCTGAAGAATTAATGTGACAGACACTTATTTAGCCTGAAGAGAATTTCTAACAACTAGTTCTGGGTTCCCCGAGAATCTGAGATCAAAGGGGAGCCTGAATTTCCACTGACATTAGAGAGCACCCCAGGCCCCACAGCCGTGACTCTCACGCGACTGCTGCTGGGAGGGAACTGAGGTCCCCTCATTCACCGCTGCGCTGCTCCTCTTGAGGTTGAGTGACTCATCCCAGGTCACACAGCTAGAGACTGAGCACTGAAGAGGTCAGAGTGACACACGAAAGACTCAGAATTTAACGACTGGATAAACCACCGAGGGAGTCCCCGAAGTGGAGGGTGTCAGGACGAGGGAGGTGACACTCCGCTGAAGTGGCCAGAGGAAATCAAAAGCTGGCACAGACCTCCGTCATTCCCCAGGCCCCACCCACTCTCTTCTGCTCAAGAGCGTCTCTCCAGCATCTTCCGTTTTCTCTGCTGCCCTCTGCACAAACTCCTCCGAAGCCTTGTCTCATCCTGCAGCGTCCGGTTCCTCTCCTCCCCACGCTCTTCTGTGCTCATCCGTCCATCCACATAGCTCTTGCCAAGGTCGCCCGTGACCTGCCGACTCCCATGGCCAATCCCCAAACTTATCTGATGTGGTCGTCAGCAGCATCGGGCAGGTGGCCGCTCTCTTCTCCTTGAGAAGCTTTCTGCGTGTGGCTTTTTCAGGGCACCACACTCATGGCTGTCCCTGCCTCACTGGTCACTCCTGCTCTGTCTCCCTCCCTGGACTCTCATCACCCTGGCCTTGGAACATGGGGCATCGCCAGTGTGCCCAAGGTACTCTCGTTCCCTAGGTGAGCTCACCCAGTCTTCTGGCAGTGAACACCACCAACTCCCTAATGCCCCCAACATGAGCCTTGGGTGCGGCCTCCCTGACCTCCGGATCAGGGCATCCAGGCTGCTTTGCATTTACTGGACATGCAGTCGGCGTCGCAGACTTGGCACGTTCAATAGCAAACTCCTGATTTGCTTTCCCCACCTCCTTCCTCGGTCCACCCCTTTCAGGAAATGGCAAGCCCCGCCCTTCATTTGCTTGAGCCACAGTCTTTGGGATCAACCTCCTGTTCACACTCCCCATGTGATCCACCAGCGAGTTCTGTAAGCCCTGCCTTCAATGGGCTCAGAATGACCACTTCTCACTCCCCTGACCCCCGGCTCTGCCCTTGGTCCAAGCCACCGTGGTCTCTGCTGAGGTCATGGCAGTGGCCTCCTCTCTGGCCTCACTCAGCTGGAGCCATCCTTTGAAACCAAAGGCAGACACCGCCACACCTCTGTTCAGAACCCTCCAGTGGCTTTCTGTCATGCTCAGGGCAAATTTCACGGTCACAACCTGCACTGTGTCCCCAAACCTTCCACCCCTCTCTGGCGTCACTCTCACCACCCTTCCCTCACCCACTCCCCTTTGGCAGGGCTGGCTTCTCTGTGGTCTCGTGCCTCACTCTTGTGGCTTGGAATGCTACCCTGGAAGCAACGTTCTCTCTTCCTCGCTCCCTTCACCTTGGAGCTGTCCAGCGCCATCAGCTCACACCTGTGTGCAGTCAGTCCGCTCCTCTCGGAGCTGGGGGCCAAGAGAATAGAAGTCGGGTATCAGCAGCGTCTGAGGCAGAGTGGGAGCTGGGGGTGGCATGGAGATGTTGTGGGCTGGATTGTGTCCCCCCAAGTTGGTATGTGGAAGTCCCAATCCCCAGTATTGCAACATGCGACTGTATTGGGAAGTGGGCTCATTGCAGATGTAATTGGTTAGGATGAGGTCGTGTTGGAGTATAGTTGGCCCTAATCCAGTATGACTGGTGTCCTTGTAAAGAGAGGAAACTTGGACACAGAAACACACGCAGAGGGAGAACACCGTGTGACGATGAAGGCAGATCAGGGTGATGCTCCCACAAGCCAAGGAACTTTGAAGCAAACCACTAGAGGCCAGGAGAGGGCATGGAACAGGACCCCTCACAGCCCTTGGAAGGAACCAGCCCTGCCGACACCTTGGTCTTGGACTTCCAGGCTCTAGAACTGTGAGACAATAAATTTCCGCAGTTTAAGCCATCCATTTTGTGATACTTCATTACAGCAGCCCTGGAAAACTAACAGTGGAGGTGGGACCTGTCCATGTGAGGTGTGGTGTCAGCCAGGCACTCAGTTGCTGGAGAAAGGCCCCAACTCAATGAGTCATGGCAAAGTGGGAGAGTTTATTCATTCATGTAAAGGGGCTGTCCAAAGGAAGCTTTTTGATTTTGGGCTGGATTCATGGGTTCGAATGATGACATTGGCTCTCTGTCCTTGCCTTCTTGTCTCTACCTGTTGAACTGAATGTTTGTGTCCCCTCAAAATTCATATGTTGAAGCCCTAACCTCCAATGGGATGCTATTTGGAGGTGGAGCCTTTAAGAGGCGATTGGATTTCAATGAGGTTATGGTGGGGGTGTCTTCATGGAGAGACCAAAGAGCATGCTCGCTCGCGCTTTCTCTGCCATGTGAAGCTACAGGAAGAAGGCAGCCATCTGCCAGCTGGGAAGAGAACCCTCTCCCGAAAGAAATCACCGACACCCCAGATTATAGGACTTCGAGCTTCCAGAACTGCGTGAAATAAGTTCCTGTTGTTTATAAACTCCCCAGTTTAAGGTGTTTTGTTACAACAGCTAGAACAGACTAAGACAGTCAGACCCTTGAGTCTGGAGCTCTGGAGAGAGCTTTGGCCAAGACCCAGCCCAGCTGTGCTGAGAGGCAGGGCTGGGCCATGGCTGGCTGAGGTATGGGCTGGTCAGGAGCTGGGCAGTGGGCCAGAGGAAGTCCAGTTCCCCAGAGCTGAATATGGTCATAGGACATTGAGGTCACCATACAAATTGGGGTCCTGTGACAGGGTGAGGCTGTGTCCAGCAAGGAGGCCTTGCTAGGTAGGGTGGGGTAGCTGGCGGGGGTGCTATTTCTTTAGAACTGAGACCAGAGATGACGCCAGGTAAGTTGCTCTGCACCTGTGTTCTGCCGCCTCACTTCTTTTTTTTTTTTTTTTTT